>JAOBYH010025451.1:0-12550 GCA_025403525.1 Umimayanthus kanabou | reverse complement strand
AGAGAGAGAGAGAGAGAGAGAGAGAGAGAGAGAGAGAGAGAGAGAGAGAGAGAGAGAGAGAGAGAGATGGAGAGAGAGAGATGGATGGCTGGCTGGCTGAATGGATGGATAGAATAATGAAATAAAACTTTTTCCTAAGCCGAGAGCTCACCTGCTCCTGGAGTGACTTGGCTTGGTCTGCTTTCCTCTTCAACTCGGTCTGGTTCAGAACGGAAACAACACCAAGGTGAAACTCTAATTAGGGTTTACATCACTCGTTTAGCGTCAAAGACAACCTTTTGCTCTGTCTTCTGCGCGTACAAACTATCGAAAGTTTAATATAGGATTATGTGGCCCTCAGGTTGGGACTTTTGTTGACAAACCCTTTAACAGCAGTTTTGCTGTATTAACTTACGAGGTATTCAATAGACTTCAACCGATTATTTCCTATGTAAATTTTCCAGCGTTATATTTTTCCTCATTTACGAACTTCATAAACAAAACGTCGTTTCGTCCTTGCTTTTGTTGTTGTGTATATCTATGTAAATATATTTTCTATTTTTCGTGACTTTTCAATATGAACATGATTCCTGACCTCCTTTCTATGTTTTCATATTCAGTGGCCACCTACCTCGATTAGCCCCTATGGTTATTTCAGGCGATCTTCACCATTAATCTCTAACCTTTTCTGTGTACTTATTGTAGCTTGTAATACTATTGATGTACCTAAAACTATGTTGTTGTTATTGCTGCTGCTGTTAAGAGAGAATCGCACGAGAAATGATTGTAGTGAGAACTCTCCAACAACAACAACAACAACAACAACAACAAATTTTATTTTCCCTTTTGATCGCAATAAAGAAACAATTTGACAAGTATAATACAACAAATATTGAAGGGTCATTGCTTCCCAAACTATAATATTAAAGGACTAGAAAGCCAAATTACATTGAATTAATTTCAAATATTAGGTCGGAAACACACACACACAATGGGCACAATCACAAAACGAAACACAAATATCTGGCTAACAAATACTGATTATTCTTAAAACAGCATATAAGTCACATTAGCAAAAAGAACAAATTGAAGGAAAGGAAAACCGAGTATTATATTTGACAGAGGAATGAGAAGCAGACAAAGTAAAATTAATATATGCTTAGAAATTACAACGGTTTTTATTTTACCACATGTGCAACATTACATAAGAAAATGAATATAAAAAATGAAAAAAGGTGGAGGGCACAGGATTTACAACCCTAGGGGGTTAGACTAGCAATCCTGCTCTCTTCCTATTTTACAATAAGTCAAAAGGTGATAATGTAAAGAGGTAACGTAAAGCAGATAAGTAATTGAAGTTTTTATTTACAGCTAATTTCGATAGTCGACATGATAAGATCTAAGTTATGTAAGGCTTACGTAACTGAAATCTTATCGAATACTAAAACTATATGCGGCTTAGAAGAGTTTTTTTCAGAGGGATAGACCCGCAGTGTCCGTTCTCGGGATAGACCCGCAGTGTCCGTCTCAGCTAAAAATGGCGTAACACCAATAACGCTTTTGAATGAACTTTGAACTTGAACTTTTATTTCACATATATATACATATTTTTATTATAATACTGATCCACAAATAGCACGGCTAATTGGGGCGGATCAGTGGTTAGTTACTCTATTTACCGAGTACACGGACAATTAAACACACACATACAACTACAAAATAAAAAAAGAAAGAGGATGGGAGAGCGTTGTTTTTTCCTACAAGAAAAGCATTGTTCACCATTGTTTTTTCTTTTTGCGATGGTAAAAGTGGGACACTAGGAAGGTATCCATGCAGGAAGCACACCAAATGCTGGTCACACTTGTCACTTGGCAAATGATCAAGGAAAAACTGTTTATCACTCTGCGAGTTTGGTTTTTGAAATTAATGATATGTTCAAATTGAAGAATAAGGGCGTCTATAGGCGAATTTTTCCTGAAGTCATTGTTTACATTTTGCTTCATTAGCATACGTGCCTTTGGCCTAGTTTAGACATCGTGCTTTCACCACACCGAACTTAAATATTTCGATTTGGCGCGGTGAAGCACGTTGAAAACTCGATGTCTAAATTGGCACATTGATTAAGCACTGTGCCAGAACTTGGCGCGGTAAACCTGAGCGTGCGGAACGGTAAATTAGACAGCGTGCCAACGCAACGCTCATCACCGAACTTAATCGTAAGATAATCTTTTCTAGTGTGGGATAATGTATAATGTATATTTTGTATCCCACAATGCAACTATACATACCTGGCGGGTTGCGACATGTTGTTGGCGGGGAAATGGCTGCTTCAGATATTATGTACAAGAGGTTTAAACGAGTAAGGAGAAGAGGAAAAAGATAATGATGAAAGTGATGACTGTTGGAACACCGCAAAGACGTCCAAGAAAGCAGAAAGAAAGTGCCAATGGACCAATGTTGAAAATTTTTCCTTCTATGCCTCTGTGCACTAAGAAAATGAAACAATAACTTTTGCTTGTCCGCCATCTTGGTTCAATAACAGACGCATATACATCATCTTATCGCATATTTACTGATGCAAAAACAATTGGGAGCAGTGTTTAAATCGCAGTGGTGCTTTGACCGTGCCAGACACCATGCCAAATGGAATTGAGTTCGGTGAGGTGAAAGCACGATGTCTAAACTAGGCCTTAGTTTCTTACTGAGCAATTAAACGAACAGCTGTGAATAATGATAGGACTTTGAAAGATAAGTTTTGTCAAAAAATTTGAGTCCAATATGTTAAATGCATTTTGTGTGAAGCATGTTTAAAAACTCGAATTTTTACAGCAAATGTATGGCTCATTAATGATTTTACCACCCAGCTGTTTTGCATATTTTTTTGATAAGTAAGTTTGAAAAGGTTGAAAAGGTTCTGAATTCAGTTCTTATCTAGCAGGATTTTTTGTCCCGGTAAGTGCGTATGCTAAGAAGCAAAATGTAAACAATGATGTCAGGAAAGATTCGCCTGTACCATAATACAGTACGATATTTAAATTGATTTAAAATAATAAAAACATAAATAAACCTTGTGTCCCTACGTTTTGACTATAGCTACAGTGTTCTTCGGGGGAGATTATAAATATATTAGCAAAACAGACAAGTTAAAACGCATTCAAATTTAACATTTCTGTCAGCATTCGTTAGATTTAAATACTCATGGGGTAAAATGGTTCATCATCAAATTGATTTCGATGCTTCCATAACTCTTCTGTTGCGTCAATAGGACATTTGCATGATGATGACAAGTAAGTACAACTACCGAATGCTTTACGAATTTTTATTCTTATTCAAATTCGCTCATGAGGATAACAGTACAACAGGCACTAATTATCTTACAAAAGAAAGTAGGCAAAGCATTTTGGTAGTTGTAGTATACCGTAAAACCTCGAAGGCTTCTTTTCTTTTTAAGGCCCTTGGATGGGCTTCTTTTCAGATTGGCTTCTTTTTGAGATGGGCTTCTTTTCGAGATTATTATTGCAAACTCAAGTGGTGGGCTTCTTTCTAGATGAATGCTGCAAATTTTGAAATTGACGACTGTAAAACAATGAGCAAGACTACTACACACATTTTTCAACCATGAAGTATGCTTAAATGTCAAATAATACTCAAGAAACACACGAACCTCATTATGTACTGTCTTGAAAAGAAGCCCGTGCACTTCTTTTCGCGATTACTTTTGCAGACTCAAGAGGGGGGCTTCTTTTCGAGATGGGCTTCTTTTCGAGATTAAGCCCACTGGGCTTGTTTTCGAGGTTTTACGGTATGACGCCATCATCCAAATGTTCTATCCTCACTGTAGTTGACAAAAGCTAGACTGGTTATGAAACTTGCAAGTTTCTGTTTTTGTTAGATATTTTTGTTTTCCATTTCGCGAGCGTCTCTACACAATAGTAGAACACAGAATGACAATAGTAGCACTTGAGAAGCTATTGAGAAGGTATTCAATCAAAAGTTTTAAGAGTTAAAAGAGGATCTATATAGAAATCAAACAAAACATTCCACAAGTTATTTCATTTATTTAAAACGCTCTTCAACGTGATGCAATACAAAATTATGCATACGTCTACCTACATACTTCTTTAAATACCGATATGATGTGCATAAACGGGTCAAGTTTATGTTGTTGGTGGATACTGGATAAATAAGCAGAGGACTTGTAAGTAAAGACGACACTTCCTCACTGCAACTAAACTACGACTTACTAGTGACTTCATATCACACGCCAAGCGCAGTCATTACAGCCACGCCCCCAGGCACGGCGCACGGTTACAAAGCGCTTTTAAGGCCTCGAGCAAGTGTAACCGCACCCTGCCGAAGGCGAGTAGTCGCCTGGAGACGAGCAGTGTATAATGAGAGTTAGGTAATTCCAATATTCAATAGCATGATACCACATGCAGTTCGTGAATAGTCCATTTCACATATCCTGAAAGGTAACCAAGCTTCTACATGAAACCGAGGCGAAGGTTGTGCTCGCACAGTTAGAGAAGTGGAAATATTTATCATAAGAAAGAAACGGCTTATTAGCATGTCTATTATTTCCAATTCTTTAACTGTGCGAGCACAACCTTCGCCTTGGTTTCATGTAGAAGCTTGGTTACCTTTCAGGAACCGTGAAATGGACTATTCGGGATTCCGAGTAGACTGACATTTCATATGAAAATAGCTGAATCGTTGAAACCAATTCAAAACAAGAGTTCTGTATTTTATAATCTCGTAGTATCAGTTCTTTGAGAATTGGTTGTCAAGTGCATTCACGCATTTCAAGACCAAAAGGTTTCAACTCTCAAAATAAGAGAAAAACGCAAGCTTTATAATGAAAGGTCAAAACCTGAGCAAGTCAGCAGCTAACAGCCACTTTGTTATAGTTTTACATTTCCCGTAGAAGCATCCATAAATTTATTCCAAATGTTTGATAACTTACAACTTTTGTTTCGGTCTTGAAACTTGCACTAATACACTGGGCAACTCTTAACGAACTAGCTGTTGCATCTTTCGGCAAACATGAACTTATCGTACTTCTATTTACCTTTATCTTGTGATGAATTGTTCTCATACGAAACATTAGAGATTTTTGGATTTGACTACAAGTACGACTTCTTAGATTTTGAACTCGTAGTATTCAGTTGACTACGGAATCTTCAGCACTTCTCGCAGTGAACAGGACGGCCACGAGATTTGACGGCCGACAACGATTTTGAAAACTCCAGTCAGGAATTTAGTCGTACCAAAAAGTTGTACTCCCAGTCGAAGTCGTACTTGTTGTCAAATCGAAAGGTTGCTATTTTTTCTTTATGGCTACGGCAGCAAGACATGCGCACTAAGTAGCGACCATCTACAAACTCAGTCTTGTTTGAATACTGAACAGTTTTGCAGCAACCTGAATGAGATTAAACATGTTCAAGCACTCTGGTTTGCGTTATGAATAAATACATAAGTTTGCTTAAAGTAGAAAACTGAGGACACTACTCCAAAAGCAATCAGTCCAGGTCTATGTTCAGATCAAATGGATTTGATCTGAAAGGGATGCTCGCACATTGATTTATTCCGTTTGTTCCAGATATAATTCATAAAAGTGCCTATATCCTAAATAAATACGCTTTTAAGAAGGTTTGTAAACGTATTCCATAAAGTCGGTATTAAAAATACGAAAGAACGAACTGCATTGGAAACTGAAAGCTTCTCTGCTGATAGGTCTGTTTGTGACTTCTCACAAGATAGGTTAAAAAAACCTACAGCATAATTTCGCAATAAATTAAATACAAATGACTTGTATCTTGAAATAAAAATACCAATAACAAAGCAAACCCGATAAATACGTTTCATGGAAAATACACAGTGGTAACACCTTCATTTACATAACTTTGTTTGTGGGCTTGCTTTCCATTCTGCAGGCAAACACCGTTTTATGTTTAAAACATAAAAGTTGGGATAAGAAATGAAAATTTTCCGAATATTCTGTTTAATGCCTGTTGCTGATGTGCTTAATTCGGTCAATCAACAGGTTAAGGTATATACTTATATAATATATGTACAAAACTGACGCAAGTATAAATTAGTTCCTTAAAATACAAAAATAGTGTATGTAGACTTGTTTTTTGGCTATATCAGTTGTTAAATGCCTTTTTCTTTTAGTTTGATTCATCTAAAACCTCTAGGTACGGAAAAACAATCATTTTCGACCGTTAATTCGCAAGAAATTCACTTTAAAGTTAGATATCTATCCTTCTACATTATAGTGACAACGCAATGCATATGTCCATTGAAATAATTGTCGCGACAAATCGTATCAACGTTTTTAGCCAGAACGTGCATCTGAAAACAGTTTCTAAACACTAGGATAAAAACCCCAAACTCCAGCAAAGCTAGGAGCAAAAGCTTTTATGAGTGCATTTAGTGTCCATGTTCCTATTATTTTAAAAAGATTTGAAAAACCTTAAAGGGCAATCTCGGGGCAAAGAATACACAGGAGCTGACCAGATCTCACCAATTCTCTTGTAACATCACCAACACTCAAGACGACTCCTTGTCATTGGACAACTGGCCTGGACTTGAGCAAGCTTCATGTTGTCTCTCGTGCCTTCTTTCCTTCTGATGGAAGATATGGATCTTGTTTGAAGTGCCTTTCATCAAATAGAGCTTAGCCTGTCGACTGTGAGCAACTTGTTCGAGTATTTCTTTTGAGTTGAAGGCAGCTCTTGGAAATGCTATCATGCCCACTTGTCACGCAAACCACGATAACTATCGTGCTGCTGTTGTTTTCAAGCCCACAAAACAACATAAATAAAGGAAGCAGGTAGGGTATTGTCGACTCTTGGTCTCCATGGTAATATTACAACAACAGGGGACACATTCCGTTGTGCAGTTACTCATTGCTTCTAGTAAACTGTTGACTGTGTCAAACAAGTGATACACGACACAGTGTTATTAATAGCACTGGTGGCAGCTCATATTCTTTTTCAAAATGGCGGACGAACTTGACCTCGGTTGACAGCTGCATCAGTCACCAAGCAGTGACCTGGGCTGGGCATGACTAGTGGCAGCTTAGCTTCTTTTTCAAAATGGCGGACGAATTTGGCCCAAGTACGTTAACCGCTGCATCAATCGCTAAGCAGTGGTCTGGGCATCGAGACACTTGGCGATTTCCTCAACGCAAAAAATCTGCCGATTCCGTCGTGTCGTCACACATTATTCGTAGCCCGATACCACTACTAGTGACCTTACTTTCAAACGGTAAACAGAGAACTGATTGGCCTTACTGCTTTAGTCTGAGAGGGTAATACCATCAGACGTGGTGAGGCGGAGAGAGGAATGAGCGGTGGACAAGATTGGTGTGTTACGTGAACCAATCACTACCAGTGTCAGCTGAGGCCCTTTTGAAGAAATCAACAGAGGGGCGATTAGAACACCTCCAGAAGACTGAATGAGCCCAGACTCACAAAGGGAACCTCGTTTGCGTGTACAGAAACAGGGTAGTGTTTAAAAACACTCTTCGTGAAGTTACCAGACAATATTTGACTTTACTTAAAACTACAGGGAAAGTGAACACCCAAGATCACCACCTTAAGATAATTAAAATGGTGAAAAACAGAATGGGAACTACGACAATAAACTCAAAATTTTTCATCCCAATTTCAAAGAATACTCAGGGCGTAAACTTGCCGAACTGATAAATGAAAAATATATAGAACTTCAAAACAAAACGGGAAAGCTAGATAAGAAGCAATAGAGTTACCTCACAATTAGAAGCAAATACAGGGACACTTGAGCAATTTCTTAAATGGAGCATGGGGGGTAGGGGGTAACTGGTGTCTTGAAGTGGAAGAGGAGGGCTGAAGAGACTCTATCTCTATAACTCTTTATGGTATTTCAAAACGTCTCCAGCATGCCTGAAATAGGATGGGTGTATTTATTGAACTCAATTTGATATGTTCAAAGAACCGGTGTTTGGAAGCCTCAGGAAGGGGAACCCTTATTCTGTATGCAAATGAGGTAGCGCTGAGAAGCGCTCTTTATGGGCCAGGGCTCAGGATTATTATCGCACAATAATGTGTTAAACAGCCACACACAATAAAAGTTCACTAATTTAAGATATCCACCTGTTGGTACTATTGCAGTAAGATACACACAGGTTCATGCTGCTGTTTCATCAATGACGACATCAGTGATCATTTGTTCCTTAGATGGAACACGAAGCGGAACTGAACGGAAGGCAATACGAATAGTGTTGGGGGGAAAAAATTAAAATGTAGTACGCACAACAGTTGGTTTGGCATGCTTACAACCATCTACTACCTTAAGGGAACAGTTCCAGATATATGACAAAATTGTTGCAGTTCTTCAAAAATGTTCAGTTTTGCTGTGAGGGGTAATTTCAACTATTTGCTTGTTCTCCGCCCCTAGTTAGCATGTTTAACCTGAAAATTGCGATTGTTGGAAGAATCTGTCAACTAACAGAGGAAACCTCTGAAGCTGGTCTAAATCCCCATACGTAGATTACCTTTAGCATACAGTTTCTGTAGTCAGAGAGATTGGGATGACAGCATGTACTTGAAACGTACAGTACATGAATACGTTTTACCTGCATTGTTCAGATCGTACCTTCATTGTACCAACGTTGAGCTTACATTGTACCAACATTGTACCATCATTGTCAAATCGTACCTTCATTGTACCAACATTGTGCCCACATTGTACCTATGCTGCACCTATGCTGTACCAACGTACCTGTAGCGAGCCCATATGTGTCTGCTGCTCTTCAAGAGCTGACGTCAGTTCCTTACACTGTTCAGCTGTTCGCCGCAAGTCCTCCCTTAGAGACGAGATCTGGTGGAAACAGGCAGAGAGAAGAATATCATTTTTAAAAACGCGATCATCTAGACTGTCATGTGATATGCACCAACCTATGCAAATCTTGACTAGTCCCTGGTACTTTCGAAGTGCTCTTCCAGTGCCTAGACTACTGAACACATTTAAATCAACAAACGGTCAACCCTCCCAACTTGCCCTTCCGGAATGATAAAATTGTCAAATTCCCTACCCGGGAGATCTAGTAAATCGTCAAATCCCCGCTGAACCCCCCGCCGCCCCCTCTCCCCCATTTTCGAGGTGATTTACATTGATTTGTGCATTACAACCCGTGGTTCTTTCAATTTCACCACCTGGTGACAATATACTGTCTGGTTGTTTGTCTTTTTGGTTGTTTTTTTTTTGCCTCCAATCAACGCAAGTGTTCGTTGTGATTACGAAAAGCTTTGACATTTTTCGTTTAAAAGAGGCAGTTTGGGCATCAAATTGAAGATCAAGAATATATTCTTCAACAGCAACACAAAACTTGGTCTTGGAAACCTTTGAGATCATGTAGGAGCCATCTAACCATTGTCCAGAAATCAATCGAACGCACACAAGGAAATGGCAGGCTTGAAAAATGATTTAGAAAATGTAAACAAGCGATCGTTTAGCTTAATCTTTGGTCACAGTCGACTCAGTTTTGGCAAAAATTTCGACACGACCTAAATTTAAAAACATGCTCCAGTTTGTAGGTCTCATACAATCATTTAATTCCAGGGTTCCTACAGCTAGCAACGTAAGACCTTTTTAAGATTTTTTAAGACCTGAATTTGGAAAATTTAAGACCTAATTCTCCATTCTTTTATTCAAAAGTTACAATACGGTCAACTTATGTAACCTTTAACAAGGAAAGTAAAATAACCCTTCCACGTGCAAACAATCTTCAAACCTTCACCATGAGAAACGATAAATTCTTTTTAAACAAAATTTAAGACCTTTTAAGACCTCAAGGATATATTATGGCAAAATTCAAGACATTTTCAAGGCCTTAAAAATAAGACTTTTTTAAAGACTTTTTAAGACTCCGCAGGAACCCCGAATTCGTTTGGGTAGGAAAAAACCAAAACTAAACAAACTAGTGAACTTTCTGAAAGTTCTCAACATGAAAATAACAAGTTAAAATATATCATACTTGTGCATTAGCCGCGGGTTCTTACGTTTGCGGTGAAAAACTAATTTTAATACAATTTTGAAAGTCGCGTCTGCGATTTTGAATCAATCACAAATATCTTCTGAAAAAGGTTTCAAGATGTAAATCAAGGTCTTACTAAAAGAGCCAAGATCCTGAAATTTGTTCCATGGCTTACCTCGGCTTCGCGTGTTTTTCTTTCCTTGTTAAACAGATCACTTTCCTGGTTCAGCTTGTCTTTTATTTTGAGTATTGATCGATTCTGCAAATAGAAATGACAATATTCAACCAGTTTAAAGTTTTTTCCCCTTACATCGCAAGTTCATAATAAAACGAAATACATGCACTGTTCGTAGTGTCAGAAGTGGAGACAAGATCAGAGGAAAAGCGACGAAGACCCTGTACCTCGATCCAGATTGAACCTCTGATGATAAAAAAAAGGTTAGAAAACAGGGGATTTGATTCTCAGAAGGTAAAATTGGTAGCCATTAATTAGGGATTTTCTAAATCCGTCCAATACTCGTTTAGCTCGCTGTCATTATTTGAACGACTGACAGTTGTACTTAAATTTAGATTAACTTGTTTGGAGATAACATTTGTGAGACCAAAATTTGCTAGAAAACAGTTAATCTCAAAGTAGGTAAAATATCTACCTTCTCTTCTATCGTGCTTCTAAGTTCCTGTTCTTGTAACTTAGTCTCCTCCAGGTCACTTCGCAGCTGCGTCAGCTCGGTCTAAATGAACCAAAGAAAGCAAAAACAATTCATATAAAAAGAAAGTCCAAAAGTATCAATGATTTTGTGACTAGTTGAGGGTAAACTAATGCTCAAATTCGTTCAATACTTACATCTTTTTCACCGTTGAGTCTCTTTAGTTCTTTTACGGATTCAATCAAGTTGTTCATACAGTCCTGCAGAGTTGTGTGAGAGAACATACTTAATTCAAAATCTGAATGGCTTTGCTTAAATCCAACAAAAAACAAAACATAGGTCGGGTTTTAGCAATTATCTACACGAGAGTTGACTTGTTTAACCCAATACTGCCTTCCGCTGTACTCCAGCACCTGGCTATTTGAAACTGACGTTTTAGTCAAGGTTTCCAATCATTTGAACAAAATGAAATCCGCTGAAACTTCACTGACTTTTCACTGGCAAAATAGTATTTTTCACTGTCCTGTACACGAAGTAAACTTCTGTTAAACCGGTGCCCACCGCCAAGATCAGCTTACAACGAGCCTTAAATCGTTTTACTTTTGATGAAAAGTAAGGTAACACAACATGGATCGCTTGCCTCAACCATATATCATCAGAACATAACTCCAAAAAACTTTTCAGCGATTACTAGAAAATTGAAATTGGAAAGAGAAGAGAGCAATTCCACGACAAAAGTCTGAACTTGAAATCCCTTACTTTTCAGACTTGAGGGAAAAAAAGGATTTCCCTGACCCAGATCAGAATTTCCTGACAATTCCCTGATTTGAAAAAAAAAAGATGCTTTTACGCACTTTTTCCTGCTAGCGGTAATCCTGGGTTTAAACTCTAACCCACGTTTGGGTTTAATTTCGTATAGACTGATCTGAGCTGTTATCTCAGCGGAAGGAGACGCCACAGCTTAGCTAGTTGGTTGAAGACGTTCTTCCTGGGGTGTCTAAGGCTACGTTGTGGCTCGTAAAGGTGCAGTGGTTCTCTAATGCATGGTCGTACAGAGCATCAAAGGCAACGGAGATTATTGAACTGAATACTAAAACTTGGATTGCGAAAACATATATATTTCTAGGGGATATTTAAGAGATGAAGTAGTAAACCCGGGTTAACCCGGTAAACAAGGGTTGCCACCCATCAGGATACAACACATTCCCTGACTTTTCCTGATCAACAGCTAATTTTCCCCCTGACCTTGTTTGTGGTAGTTTGAACAAATAAGAATTAACAAACGATCATTTGGGGGTAAAATGTGACGTCACATTCAAAACATAAACCTAAATGAAAGCTTGTATCAGCCTAATAATAAATTCCCTGACTATTCCCTGACTTTAAGCTGGAATTTCGAATTTCCTTAACCAAATCTAAAATTCCCTGACTTTTTCCTAACCTTAAAAAAATTCCCTGATATGACCAACCTTGTCTGATTCATTGCGCTTGTCAAGAGTGGCAATGTTCTCTTTAAGTTCTGCTGACTCGTTTTCCAAAGCGCGAATTTTGTTAATTTGGGCATCGCACATTACATTGCTCTTTTGCAGATCCGTTCTGAGTTTGACACACTGTTCAAGGGCGAGGTGGTCCTGTGAAATGAAACAACACTTCATTAATAATAAATAATAATTAAATAATAATAATAATAATGATGATGATGAAGTTCTTATACGCATAAATCAAAAACTCTATGCGTTTACAGCAACAATAATACTTTCCCTCTCGCTTCTACTTGACTCTTGAGCAATTCTGGCGTATGATACCAGAATGATAATACCACCACCACTGATAATAATAATAATAATAATAATAATAATAATAATAAAAATAATAATAATAATAATAACAACAACAATAATAA
>JAOBYH010025340.1:0-12552 GCA_025403525.1 Umimayanthus kanabou | reverse complement strand
AACATAATTTCTTTTACTCAATGACAAGCAATGTAAATTTTAAATAGCACAATAATATATATTTGAATGGTCATTTAATCTTACTTCATTGAGCAAAGTATATATTTCAGTCGTATTCTATTTAAAACACCCCTCGGGGGGCTTATTTATTCTTAGTTGAGGGGGGAGGTTAATAAAGAAAGGGGGGCTTAATATATTTCTCGTTTCAAAAGAGGGGGGTTATTGGAGAGGGGGGCTGGGTTTTCAGAAAGCCGAGTGCTGAACACCAAATGTCATCATATATAAAAGATCACCCTCGATAACAGCCTGCTTAGCTTCGTAGCCAATCACAGCTTGATATCAATCACAGCGCGAAAACATTCCGTAGCGAAACGGAGGGGTTGAATTACTTGTCATCGGCCATTCGCGAAGATTTGAGTATTGGTTTGTCTTTCGCAAACCGCGTTCAATCTAGATGAAATAAAACAGCATTCAACCTAGATGAAATAATTGATTTTCAACCAATAAGTGCGACGGGAAAAATAGTTTCAAAAGGTTGGCATTACCGCTAGAGCAAAAAGCCTTAAAGGAAGTCGACTAGCATATTGCAGATAGTTTGGGAGCGTCCTAGAATCAGGTATGGAAAGACTTTGCACCACTTGCTGATAACGGTTCACAGGTTCGTACAATGCTGTGCAAGCAAGGCTGTGCAAAGTCTCGATGAAAGAAAGTACACAACAGCAGATGAAATTGCTAGTAACTGTCGATTTTCTGTGTATAATTTTTATGGATACAAGATAAAGACGGCACACGGAAGTTTTTCTAGTGCTGAAGTAACAATATAACAACGCTTTGCAAAGCAGTACACACTTGTAGCCACAGGCATTTCAAAATTTGCATGAACAAGTGTTTTGTTAGCAACAAGCAGTTTGGTGTGGTCGATACGTCATTACTTCCATATATGGAAAGTACACTCGTTAACGCGTTCACCGTAAAGAAAAAGAGTACAAGCACAAATCTTTGATACGTCTCGCACCCCGAGATTTTACGCCCAATCTGTACAATAATATTTTAAAAATCTCAAAATACACCAATTGCGAAGCACAAAATTCCCAATTGAAAATCGAAAGCTGTGCAAAATAAAAAAGACAAAAGGTTACGTTATACAAAAGTCTAAATAAAAGGGAAAGTATATAAAAGAGAAAGTTAATAAACTTACATTTTCTCCATTTCTTAAGCAAATTTAAAGTGTATGGGACTTGGTGCTTTAATGTCTTGTGGCAATCTATTCCACTGCAATAAACGATTGATATGAATTTGAAGTGATTTTAGGATATTAAATACTGTGGTGCAGACGAAGATATAGTTGTAGAACGAAGTAAATTTATGGCATATTGCAGTAAAATTGTTCTGATCAGCTGATCTATAGAGAAATCGTTTCATACTTTTTTGAATCTCTTTTTTTAGTGGTCAACAGCATTATGAACCTCTGAAGTTTACTTTCCATATATGGAGAATGATGATGTCACGCCAATTTTTTCTGTACACGTAAACCAAGCTGAAACCCTTTCTTGTAATTTAAACTCCCCCGACATGATTATATCCCCTCATACTTCCCTTACTCTATATCCCCCTGATCCCCCTCACCCTCAAATCTCCCTCATCCCCTATATCCCCCTGATCCCCTTCACCCCTGTATCTCCTGATCCCTTTCCTGATCTTTATCCCTTACGACCCCTGTTTCCCTCATTTCCCTCATCCCCAGATCTCCTACATCTCCTGATCCCTTCATCTGTCTCATCCTCACTGTTTTAATTTTTTTTTTTCTCGCAGCACGTCAAATCGCAGCCAAATTGACTCCAAACGACCCAGAAACATGCAAAATGATAATGATACGAGTATGTCAAGCTAAGCAACAAACGGCATAGTTCCTGTCAAACATTAATCAGTGTTGGCTTAAACTACGTCCCTCTTGTAACCTAAAACCCAAACGACGCAAAGGCAGTATTTTCGTTATTTATTCCCATAGGCAAAGCTTTGGCTACCGGTACACTGGTTCCTTACTTCCCCTCGTCCCTAAGTCAGTTCCTCAGATTGGGTCACGGCAATAAGTTTCAGCGCCTTTAGAGAAAATCATTATATGTCACCTTTTTAAACACACAATCAGCACCACGCTGAAAATCAATATTTTAACCAAACCCGATCGATTATTGTACCGTATATCACGGTGTGATAGAAGTGATACTGTACAGGGTGTCGGAGAGACGAAGGGAAGCATTAAGGGCCTATCTACGAGTTGCTGGAAAATTCTCAAAAGATTGCTAAAAATTTTGGTAACAGTTGCTCAAACATTGCTCATTCTCGTCAATAATTGCTCAAAGTTTGCTCGCTTTTAGAAAAGCTGTTCAAACGTTGCTTATCGTAGAACTCGTATATCCGTACAAGTTATGTATAGATTTGTCTCTGATGCTCCAAGAAGAATATTTTTTTCGTAAGAAATGTTGTATTTATCACTCGAAAATATAACTCATATCTTCGCACCCTCGTTAGAACATGTCCTGTTTATATCTGATACTGGCACAACCTCAAAACAACAGCACATGCATCTTTTTTTTTTTCATTTTAAACGGAAGCGTTAAATGTTCCGCGACACAACGCATCAAAACTAAAAGTTTTTTAGGGCGCGTTCGATTGATTCTATTCCGGAATAGGATTAAACAGAAAAAAAACTTTGTTCAATCTTATTGGCCACAATTCCTGTCAAGTTAGAAGAAAAATACAACTGAGTTATATCTCTCGCCCCAGTCATTACCTTTGACTTGATTGTTCTGCGAATCAGGAGAGAATTTTGAAATTTTATTCTTACTCCGGAATAGACGGAATTGGGTCAATCGAATGCACCCTTAGAGACAACATGCAAGGACACGATATTTACTGGTCTGTGCTGAATTGCGTGAAACACCCGCGCCTTCTATAGGACAAGTTTACTGCGAATATTGCTGGAAGTGGGGTCCATAAACTATCTCCTAGTTTAACAGGACATACAGTAAAAACCCACAACTAAGAACCTACATTTTTGGAAGTAGCGTAAACAGGTTCTTAAGCCTAGTTTCCATATGATCGCTCACGATCGCCGGATCGCTGGAATCACTGAAGCGTAGGACCACTCACGATCGCCGACGATCGCCCGATCGCTGAAAAGTGTTTCCATATAATTGCTGACGATCGCTGGCAGTATTTTCAGCGACCCAGCGATCGTGAGCGATCATATGGAAACTAGGCTTAATATAAATGGTAGTTAACACAATTTTAGGCTACTTAGGTTCTTAAAATAGGTTCTTAATTCTGGAGAAAAGCAAATGAAACTCAGCTGCAAAACAAGATGGTTATTGGCCAATTTTCTATTTTCTACCCATTTACATTATGTCTTGCACTTTTTTATTAAAAAAAACAACTCATTTTACAGTAATGAAAATCTGCTTTTTTTCTTGAAATAGGATTCTTGCACTGCAGCTGTAATGTACTAATATGATTTTACAAAATAAGAACCTGTTTTCAATTTTTAGGCTAAATACGTTCTTGTTTATGGGGGATATAAAATCCAAATTTTAGGCTAACAAGTTCTTAGTTTTCAGGTTCTTAGTTGCAGTTATTTACTGTATTTAATATGTACCCTTTTACAATTCTAATACAACTAGTTTATAGTACCAGAAATATAAGAAATTTACGAGCTAGCTAGACATAAGGAAACTAAGAATAAGCTTTACTGAATAAAAGTGTCTTCAACTGGCTCTCAAAGGCATTGACATTTGGAGCCTTTCATAGTTAGAGAGAAAGCTCATCTCAGAGCCTGGGGCCAGCTATGGAGAAAGCTCTGTCCCTGGGCATACATAGCCGTAACCAACTAATAGAGTAGGTTTTGACTTGAGGAACGAGGAGTTCTGGCAGGACAGTCTGGTTTTGTTATTTAACAAAGGCTAGAATTATTATTTGCATTATCTTCACATTTCTGCTGCAAATGAATCATGCAGTAACAGCAAGTCTATGTTCCATAGGTGTGTATCAAGAAGGCTTTCTCAGAAGGTAAAGAGGATGGCTCTGAGACCGGTGGGGTGAGTTTGTACATATCATTGCAGTTTATACATGTACTTGGTGGGGTGGTGTTATTTGGTACCGTAAACTACAGCGTCAGTGGTGCTTGGGTGAATTGGTATATCTATAGGTATATGAAATCAATTCATATAAAAACTTCAGTGAAGAATGGATATATGGTAAAACAATGATCTTTGCAGTTTAATTGCAACTTAATTAGTTGCAAATATTGCCTGAAAAAATTGTCAGGCCTCAACAGGATTCGAGCTCATGACCTCTGTGATACTGAGGCAGATGCTCTAACCACTGAGCTATGAAGCCATCCATGGTAGCCAGGTCAACTGTGAGTTCTAATAAACCCGTACTAATGTTGAAAGTGGGAATAAGAGTTATGAAATAATTCATATATGAACTGCAGTGAAGAATGGATATGACAAATGGTCTTCACAGTTTAATTGAGGCCTGATTTTTTCCAAGCAATATTTGGAACTGTTTAAGTTGCAATTAAACTGCGAAGATCTTTTATCATATCCATTCATATACATGTAAACGCCATAATTACAGGTTTACAACTGTAGGGTTGGGGTAGGTTGAGTAGTCTCAAGTCAGTTCCAGTATGGAATGGCTTATTATGCCAGCTGGTGTTGGACGAGGCTCTTGCGGTAGGGAGGGAGGTTTGTTAGTTACAGCAAATCAAACTTTTTATCTTGCACTGATACATAACATTAAACAAGCAAGTCATTAGTACAGGTTAAACTATTTAAAGTATTGTATATCTGATAAGAGAAATAACATAACACAACCGTTTGTCAAAGGACTCACCTGCGGAAGTGAAGAGGAGAAGTAAGAGTGAGGAGTCACTGGAAGGAATCGTAAGACGACCTCCCAGGTAGACACAGACAAAGCTACTTTGAATAATTTGGGAAGTATCAGCTTTCATCCTGCTATTTTCCCTACCAGTTGTAACCTGCCACAACTTGATGTGTATGTGAGGAAGGGAACGTCAATGAAGACGGCTGCTGAAATTTTAACTTCCCGTTTTACCTCTTCTTGTTTGTATAACTCATTCGTTTCTATTTAATTTTGCGTGAAGCTGTGTGAACATGAAAAATTAGAAACTTTAATTTTGAAGGCGCACGAAGATTGAAATGATTCATGCTTTGTTCTTCACGTTCTCTAGAAACCTACAAAATTGAGCTTTTCACGTTCTGTTTACTGAGGAAAACGACAGAAAGGAGGCCAGCTGGTTGCATTCCCACATGAAGTCTTTGTATTCTGTAATTAAGTCTGTTTTATAACGTTCTCGTCGACGTTCTCGTCGACGTTCCCGTCTTAGTTGTGTAAAGTCCCTTGAATGAGTGAGTGTGTGTACATGATGTGTATAGTGTAGAGTTAAATCCGCTGGTGACACTTCAGTGCCATGGGAGGCATTGGCTGGCTTACAGGTTTTTAAACTTTTGGTATTTTTTCCACTTCATTGATAAGTTGATATCAAATTCTTTATGCTTAAATTTGTTCCTTTAATGTTAACACAGCAATCATTGTAAAGATGAATTTGTTGCTAAATTTACCTGGGTTGAAATTAATCATCAGATATTTATTTGAAACTTATCTCAACTAATTTCTTTGTTTAATTAAAAACTAGGTAATGTAGTAAGTACGTGGTGTGTCACAAGTATTTTGTGATACAATAATTAAGAACCTCTTGACTGTTTGAACTAATAAGAAGGAAACTCAAATTTTCAGAGTTATGTAGCCTCCCAAAAGTGTCTAGCTTTCCATAGTTTACTTAATTTTTCTTGTACATTTCTCGTTTGACTGTTCTTCACATACAGCATATTGTCGCTACTGAGAACAATTCCAGGGAATGATAGATGTTGTGACTGTGGACACACAGATCCAAAGTGGGCCAGCATTAACTTGGGAATCGTGCTGTGTATTGAGTGTTCGGGAATTCACAGGTTTGTGGGGAATTCGTTTAGCTGTGACGAGTTTGAGGTGTCTCTTGTTTTGCAATGAAGTACGCTCTATCGTGCAAGATTTGTTCACCCATTCACGTTTTGTTGTATAATATCTGTTTATTCCTTGACACTTCAAGAAAGTGGTAAGATGCCAGATAGATCTATCTACAACGTATAGTTTTGATGGGAAGGCTAGTAAATTTTCTTTTTACAAATAC
Source organism: Umimayanthus kanabou (assembly GCA_025403525.1). Lineage (NCBI taxonomy): Eukaryota > Metazoa > Cnidaria > Anthozoa > Zoantharia > Parazoanthidae > Umimayanthus > Umimayanthus kanabou. Next base: position 6,302 of record JAOBYH010025340.1, on the reverse strand, counting down.
TACCACTACTACTACCACTACTACTACTACTACTACTACTACTACTACTACTACTACTACTACTACTACTACTACTACTACTACTACTACTACTAATAATAATAATAATAATAATAATAATAATAATAATAATATTAGTAATAGTAACAACAGTAATATTAATAATAACAACTTTAATAGTTACTCCAGCAATGGTTAAATGCTAAGGATTGCATTAAAATGAGAAGGTTTTTTTTATCAAATATTCTTTCATTTAAAAGTTTTTGCAAATTTGTTTTTATTGTAGGAGTTTAGGCGTGCACCTGTCTAAAGTCAGATCTTTAACACTTGACGCCTGGGAGCCAGAGCAGTTCAAGGTACATGCAAAGTGTTGACACCTGTGCACCCGTGTCAAGAACTTGGCCTGGTCATTCAGGCACCAGTTGTTCAAAAAATGAATAAGCTGCCCGGTCAATAAGAACTAGCTATCCTTTTTCTATACTGCACGTACAGTGTAATCGTCTTGTCTGTTACATGCCAGTTATTGGATGCAAAGGAACTTTTCTTTTGAACAGTCGTGTCCAGATAAAACAATCTATGATGAATGGATAAATGACTGACTCCTCACGAAAAATCAGTAGCTGTTATCCACTAGATAGATTATACAACTTTTGATCAACCGGGACTGGATTTCTAATACAAGTGCTGTATTGTATTGTTCTGTTCCGTTCTTATCGTAAATGTATACTATTGTTTTCAGAAAGGATAGAGACCTGTAGGTCATTGATGTTTAGGATTTGTAAAAAGTTAAGCAGTAACTCTTTGGTGATGGAGTTATTTCATAAGAAACAGTCACTGTTTTTAGAGATGATACATGTAATACACAGTAAGGAATTTCTTCTAACCATAAAACGAAAAGAGAATCCGAACAATAACGCACATAGGTGTATATTACAGTGAAAGGTCTGAACCCTGGTGAGTCAATGTTTGTAGTTAGTTGATTGTCCAGGTCAGTGTAGTCCTCAGAAGGACTGTTGTTGGTTGTGACTGATGTTTCGACTTGTAACCTGTGTGGAAGTCGTCTTCAGAGTCTAAGTCAATAAACACACAGTTGTCTCACTGTCATTTGTTTTTAACAATTTTGCTTCAGTTGATGTCTGAACTGGGGAATGATTTGAGCAATAACATCTATGAAGCCAACACTAGTTCCAGTGTTAAACCCACGCAGCACAGCAGCAGGTAAGAAAAAAGAATTCACCATTGTTTGATTTACTTGAAGAGCGTCGGCAAGGGGGACACACTTGTTTTATTAACGTGTGGACAAGAAAACCACCTTTCGTGTGATTCTGTACAGTTTTAGCAGACATCCAGCGTTTGTTTGACGAGGAATCCACAATTTGTTTGATTCAGTACTGTTTTGGCAAGACACTCAGCATTTGTTGGACAAGGAATCTACGATTTGTTTGATCACATTTGTTAGACAAGGAATCTATGATTTGTTTGATAACATTTGTTGGACAAGGAATTTATGATTTCTTTGATTACAGTTTGATAAAGGAATCCACGATTTCTCTGATTACGGTTTGATAAAGGAATCCACGATTACGCTGATTACGGTTTGATAAAGGAATCCACGATTTCTCTGATTACGTTTTAATAAAGGAATCCACTGTTTATTGATCACAGTGTAGACAAAGAATCTACTGTTTGTTTGGTTACAGTTCGGAGAAAGGATCCAGCGTTTGGCTCATTAGTGTTTGGACACGAAGTTTACAATTGATTTCATCAAAATTTGAATAAGAAATAGATCTTTTGTTTGATGATAAAGGTTTGGATAAGAAATCCACCACTTGATAGTTTCTTTGAATTTGGGCAAAGAACTTACCTTTTGTTTGATTACGTGCGTTTGATTTGTTTCATTAACGTTTGGGTAATGAATTCACCTGTTCAGGAGGTCATAACTAAACTGTGTTATGTGGTTGTGTAGGTAAGATGATACACACTATGTGGAGTTGTTTGAAATGTGATCATGGATGTAGATGTTTACAAGCCACTTCTACTAAGAACATTTTCTTAATCTTATAGATCATCTTCTCCAAAACAGTTAAGATCTGATGATGAACGCTAAGCTTGTGTAAATTTTATAGTGGTTATCAAACATTTTACCTTGTTTATATTATTGTTTTGTAATGGTATTCTCTTTTTGAAGAACATGAGATGTCATTTGATTGTCACAATTTAAATATTACCATTTGTATTTTCCAGTTGCTTATGCACCTGAAAAACCAAATAGAATCTTCCAACTGTTGGGTGTACCCCAAAATACCTTAACTATACAGTGGATACACTCCGAGCGTATGACTCAGTTTGTTTGCAATGTATATTGGGTAACATAACTATTTTTCTTACTATACCCATCTGCTTTTGGTCACAGATTAGAACTGCAGTGGCAAATCATTGATATCATTTTGTTGACCTTGCAGGTTGGAGAAAGAAGCTTGGATCAAGTCGAAGTATGTTCAACGTCAGTTTGTTTCCCTGGAACTGTTTTTAAGAACTTTTAGAAGACTTGACAGAAACCTTATCAAAAACCTTGCTGTTATGAAGGTCTATCATGAAAAGAAAAATTCTTTATCGGAATCAAAGGTTGGCAAGTTGTTTAAACGCAAGGGAGCTGTAAAACCAAGTTTTCTACAAAAGACAAGAAAGAAGGAAAAACGAAAAAGTTCCGGACACAAGATGGACCAGGCTTTAAACACAAAGACTGCAAAGGATTTAGCAAGACAGGAAGAGGATCACTCCTCTGAAGTTGGTACGAACATTGATCCTGGGTCAAATGGAACTAGAGAGCCATGCAGTGGACCTGACAAGGAGGCAGCTGAACAGCCGCCAGGCAGAGTTCGGTTGAACTCACTTGTGAGTGACATAATAAGTAGCAGTGACGATGAAGTACTTCAAGCTATGTTGCTAAAGGTGGAGACGACAGGCGAGACTGCAGGTGACAGCCAACCATTGTCTCCTAAACCGCCTCTTGCTGAGGAGGAACATGACTCTTTCAGTTTGCACTCCTCGTCAAAGTCATCTTTTGAGGGAAGTACTGGGGAGAGTGCTGGTTCCAGGGACAGAACAGAGTCAACAGACTCATTAGAACATGGACTGTCAATCAAGAGGGACTCTGTGGCCATTCCAGACAGGGAAGACGAGGGAAGTCATACAGAGGAAGATGACTTGGAACACTTGGAGGAGGAGCGGGAGAAAGCCATTGAGGTGTTAAAACATTTACAAACAAGCAAGGTAAGTTCTTAGTTGAATATTCCCCTGGTAGCTTTAGATAGTAACAGAAGATAACAATGCAGAAATTAATAGAACAACATACAATAAATGCAAAATTATAGGGGGGTAGTGGAAAACTTTAAAACAAAATGCCTACAGCACCATAAAGTAAGGGGAAAATCATGCTCGATAAGCTTTATATCATGCACCACTCTTCGACTGGAAAAAATATCTGCCTTTTATATCAGTAAGTGGGGGAAGAAAATTCTTGCGCTTACCAAATCTTCTACCACCCTCCCTTTAAAGTCAAATGGTCTGCCCCTTACAGGATCTTGTTAATATAAAGGGGTATGTGTCTGTTTGACTGTCTGTCGTGTATGTGTGCGCTTGTGTGTGCATGTGTGTATGTGTGTGTGTATGCGTGCGTGTGTGCTTGAACTTCTGACAGATATTAACCCTTTGCCTTTCAGTTGCTGTACAAAGCTGCAGAATGGAAGAATCTACCTCTTATGGCTGCAGCGTATGCCGAAGGTTAGTCACCTTGTTTTTATGAAGTCTTTGATAAGGCCTGGTTTTCACTAGCGAAGCAAGAACAAGTGCAAAACTAAGCGCACACGGAAGCTCATTTCGTCCTGTTACAATGAGCCATGAAACAAGCACATGAAACTTTTAAGACTTGCTTCTGCTTCCACCATCTTGTCTGCTGATGCAGGTATGACCCCAAAGGAACCTGGAACGAGTGCTTTGATTGGTTGGTCTAAAACAGCCTCTCCCCCCCCCAAAAAAAAAGCCATGCATTTACGCTTACTTCGTGTTCTGTTTTTGTGGTTTGTTATGGTTTCCCTCGCCATTTCTTTATACATAGACTTTATTTGTGGCAAGTCAATAAACTTGCTTTAAACTTAAGAAATATACAGGGTTGCCACGGTCCTTGAAAATCCTGGAAAGTCCTGGAATTGGCAAAAGAAAATTCCAGGCCCTGGAAAGTCCTTGAATTTGGGTTGCGGTCCTTGAAAATCCTGGAATGGACAAAATTTTTAACCTTTAACTAGAAAAAACAATTAAAATGAGCTGTTTGTCATAACCGGACTTAATGCCTTCGATGAAACAATGTTTGAAAACAAAAGTGGAGGCTCGATTTTTCCCCAGAAGCAAGTCTTGTAAAGCTCATTGCTGAATTAATACACAGAATAATAAAGCTTTTTAATATACCTAGTATGTTTTATTTGGTAAAGAAGGTCCTTAAATGTGCTTGAAAAGGTCCTGGAAATTCCTGGAAAAGTCCTTGAATTTCACATCCAGTTAACAGTGGCAACCCTGTTATTAAAACAAAGACTGAATAATAACCCAGGATTATGTTTTGTTCAAAGGTGTTGCAAACAATAGACAGACCCCGGCTAAAGTTTAGAACTCGTTTTAATAATCAGCCCTAAATGTTCTGAAGCCCTTTGATCAGACCAGATTTTATGGTTCACATTGTTAATATAGGTGAAACTTTTAGTGACTTTTTCTCGTGTTTTCCTTCCAAAGGAAAATTGTGCTGGTGGCAGTACAGGACGATGGGTCTAAGAAAGTACGCAAAGCTCTGGGGCAGTTGAGACGAATCGGCGGCTACCGAATTATTAAGGCATTCCGTGGGTCTTACGCCCTTGTTGGCTATATCGGCTTCCGCGGCCGCAAACCAAGATGGTCAAAACAGGTTCAGAGGAAAACAGGAAAGGGTCCCAGTCAACTCTCCTCGGTAGTGCCACTACCTAGAACCAGACGAGGTACTGTTTAGCAGTTTATATGGGGTTGATGGACGTATCTTGATAAATTTTTTTGTGCTTATAACGACTCGTTTAGCGTTATAATTTATTCTACCAACCCCTCAATTAAACAGTCTGAACTCTCCTTTTTTCTACTGTCACCATATGAAACAAACTGGACTCTCCTTTTCAGCAGTTTCACCCCAAAAAGAGCAAGCTATACCGTAAATCAGTGATAAGATTGGGCGATCGGGCGATCCTCTCAAGCGTGCAGAGGACCACAACCCATGGACTTTTAAAGTTTTACGTTCTCTAAGGCACTATTTCATGCTATTTTGTAACATTTTTGTATGTAATTCTCCTCGGGTAAACGCTTTCTGAACTTTCTGTCTTCTAAGGATTTTTTTTTTAAAATCGGTAACTTTGTTGACTTTCCCCCTTCTCCACGTAGGAGTTTTTAACTTGGAGGTTCGAAGTGAAGGTTGTAATGACCTTGGCAAAGGTCCCGGATGTGGCAGAGCGTATATATGGATCAACGGAAAAGACCGTTCACGTCATAAGCGAGGACACAATGTTGTTGTTATGGATTATCGCACAGGTCAGTTCAAAATTGCCTCTACTTTGAAACTTTGAGGATACATCTTATTAAAACACTATTTTGTGAACGTTGGACTTGAGTTATATTTGTTGTCGTTTCGCCAATAGTTGTATTTCATTATGATAAAGGTGAAGTTCCATGTTTAATATTTCTCTATTGCTTTATTTATTATTTAATACTAAGTGACATTTCATTTAATTAGTTGCTTTATGGACCTCGGTCCGATTTTTGCAAAAACAAAACCCAGAACATGAAGGTTCTGAGTGAAAATTTTTTACATTTAAAGTTGTTAGTTTCGGCTTGCCAAGTTAAATTGTTCAACGTTTATATGATTCCTTACTTTGGAATCCACACTTAAAAGTCAGGCGAGAGAAGCACGTTCAGTCTTTAGTGAAAAAATGTATTAGCAAGAAATGCCCACAATTTTTTAATGACTATTTCAAATTTAATAGGGATGTTTTAAGTAGAATTACCCGACAAAACGATAATCTTAGGCTGCCTTTTGTAAAGTTAGAATCTACAAAGAAGGCATTTTTCTATCATGGTTGTAGAGTTTTTAATGAAAACTTGTGATTTGTTGTTTAATAGATGGTAGACAGCAGTAGATTTTAATACCGATTTAAATATTTCTATTGTATTGTAATATTGTAACTTTTTATTGTAAATTTACATTTTTATAGGGCCTCTATTGATAGCAGTAATTT
>JAOBYH010025229.1:0-12553 GCA_025403525.1 Umimayanthus kanabou | reverse complement strand
TACAATGCTAATGAGTAAATTCTATTGTTCTACCTCATTTGCATTGCATTCGGCGCATGAGAAATGCGACGTTTGAACCGGGCCTTACATCAATTATCAGTGGAACAGAATTAGAATATGGCCACGTGCGTCAAAAGTCTCCTAATACTCGGTAAGTCACAACAGTCAGTATATTGTCTTATGAGTAATCATGTTTGTTGATGCCATATTATCAAACTGATTTTCATTAAACTGAAGTCGATGCAAGAGAATAAACTGTGAAAAACGGTCAGAACTAGAAATGGTATTTGTTTTGAAAAATACCAATTTTAGTCATTTTCTAATTTTAACCTAAGTCAGTATACCTCCTGTTGCTAAAAGTGTTTTGCTTTTCAGCTAGGTATATCGTAATTGACGGATGACGCAAAACCAAGGAAACGTGACGTTTTAAACTTCCACACACTGACCAAACCATCTGCTGAGCTGTTATTGAGACTATCACTGAAACCAGAAACAGAACTGCAGAACCATTTACTATCTTTGAAACTGGCTTGATGCGCCGATATCGAAAGTCCTTTAATACGGCTTAAAACACAAATATATGAAGTGAACTAAAGTGGACATAAACTGAACCTCAAATATTATGACACAATGAGCACAAAAGTGAATGCCGGTAGGTGTCGTTGTGATAATAGAGCTCTGGTGAGGGAGTCAATATTTTCCTTATGTCTACGTACGAGTGTAATTCTTTGATGCCAATAAGTTTCGAGTAATTTGTATAAGCGCACGCGCCTTCTCCGGCCTAATCACCAAATCGATTATCGCCAATCAAAATATCACACACTATATAAACTAAATGAAGAAATAGCAAAAAAATAGAAGTATCAATCTTATAATATAATGTAATATCAGACTTTCTTTGCATTCCAGTAAATCGCACTGCTAAAATCTCGGCGAAACAAGACAACCTAAGACAGGGCAGCTCACAAAATGATACCATACTTCGTAGGCTTTTGGGAATACTGATATAACTGAGCCGCTCCTCTTAGAAATGAAATGTACATACTTCGTAAAATGTAACATACTAAGTAAATGATGAATCAAACAAACAAAATACCTTTCACAGATGATGGCGTTCCGAAAAATAATCTAACACAACCAGGTGGGGTCTGCCGATTTGTCAAGACAGACAGTGCAGAATGTATATAATCCGTGGTGATTATCGACATTATCCGTACAGCATGTCTGATGTGAGCCCAGAAGACAGCAACACAAGATTATACAACAGAGTAATCACATAAGCTGACTAAAAACTCTGAAATATTTTAACCTCCTCGTGTTCTAAAAGTGTTCACTAATGACACTAATAACCAATATATATACACGCGTGGACCCGTTGGGAGGTATTGGCCTCCTTCGAACTAGTCATCAACCAGCAATTAGGATTTCCGCTGCTGTGTCTCGGAAGTTCCGAGCTAGCTAATGACCAAATACATCATGACATCTATTATTTTTAAGACAGCTTTGGTGTCTGCAAATACTATTTAAAGCTAGCCTTAAATATGTTTAATGACCAGATCACGCGAAGTTAAATAAAATATCACCGCGTTCAAATTAACAGATTACATTCTAACGCTCAAATACATGTATTCGTTAACTGGCGTGTAGTTTGTGTACCCGGAAAACGATTTTCTTGTTAAACTGCAACTGTTATTTCATGACCGTGGATTGAAGTTCCTATAAGAAGACAAAGCTGTCACACCTGAGGGCACTCGACAAATCCCACAAGCAGTCTGAGTGCGATCCTGGATTAGATTCAGCCGGTTATGGTCAGGACACTCACAGTCAAAACAGCGAGTTGTTCAGGAGTTTAGCCGTCCAAGCAGTCTGCGCTTCGTACCAACTTCGTGCTGAACTGACTCCTGAAGACCAACTCACACCAAATTCAGCAGAAATCACCACGAACACTGAACTTACAAAAAGCAAACAATTCAAAAGTTATTATTCAATCTCCTCTTATAGTACTCAATCACTTGTTTGCGGCGCTATTTATTCGGCTCAAAATTCGCGAACAGGAGACGACTGATTGTAGAAAGTAAAACCTCCTTCTGGCGTTCATTGTCGGAATAATTCCTGTTACAAAAAGGGACAATGACGTAACAATCGTGGTTTGCTGTTCGTAATAAAATGCTGATATTCCGCCTTGAAGATGGCGTGTTTGCTTATCATAAGAGAAGAAACTGTTTCAACTAAACTGAAATTTTGTGCTTTTACGTGCCTGTTCAAAGAAATACTTTCGACTTCCTGATAACTCGAAACCAAATATTTTTTCCGAAATATAAATTATTTTGAATATGTGGTCTCAAAGCGACAAAAGCCTTCGAATAACATATGAACGTTGACAACACAGTCCTATTTTACGTGAAAATTTTGACACATCTAAGCTTTAGTAAGAAACAGAATAGATGAAAAACAGAATATATAGGATTATAGCTGTATAAATCATGGAAAAATAACAAACCTAAGTCGGTCTTTCCCCTGAAGTAGATTCTTGATTCTGATAACGGGTCCACTTATCGTCGATACAAAGTCAGAGTCTCTCAGTAAATGAGTAACTGTCAGTAGCAATATAGCTCGCTCAGATAAAGTCGAACCGGTATCAAAACATGGTATCAGCTGAAAATTTTGGACCAAACGTGTCATTTGTTCAAATTAGCCACTTGACCTCAAAGTGTCCCTCCAGTTTCGGAGGGCATGTCAGTTAGCCCCGAGGCTCAGAATACAAAATAGCAACATCAACAACCACAAACCCTCAAAATTTAATTTGACACGGTTGATAGTTGCCAAAACCTTGAAATAACAATACTTGATGCATGGATAACTTTTAAGAAGATTTGTAAAACTCGCAAACTTGACAAACCTTTTCCCTAGCTCTTGGCCATCTCAGTTCAACACGACGTTAAACACAAGCGCTTGGAACTTGACTGTATTAGCACTATATAAATGTTTATTATTATTATTAATATTATTATTATTAATATTATTATTGTTATTATTACTACTATAACACAAACAACAGCAACAAAACAAAACAAACTGCATTGAAACAGCAGTTTTACAAAAGGCTAGTATAATAACAAAAAAATACGCTGGCTATCATAAACTGTCCACGTTTGTCTGGACAAAAATTGTTTCGACACAACTTGTTTGCTTTCTTTGCACGAAATACAAGTAGTGAACAATTGCGTAAGCTTGATTTGACAGACCACAACTACAAGTTCTTATCTCGTATGTCAAAGGAGCACTTCCGGTTCAAACCGGTGTTTCAAAACAAAACCAATGTTAAAATACTGTTGAGAGTAAACAAACCCAATATTTTATGTTCCCTGAATATATTTCACAATGGTTAATGGCACACATTTGGGAGTAAAAACTCTGTTTCAATAACGTCTTCAATAAAGTCTAAACTTTATATAAAAATCCAAGTCTTGTAGTTGGTTATCGAAATTTAAATCACCCAGCCTAAGCAGAAGAACAGCTTTCTTTTCTCAACAGTTTCCATCACAAAAAACTAATTGCAAAACGCTTTCGCTTTTCGCTGTCTATAGAATGAAACACAAATCAGGACAACAAACAATAGGGAAGGTCGAAACATTACTGCACCTCGAAAGTTGAGGTCAAGATCTCTTTCAGTTTCAGTCCATTGTTAGTCAAGTTTTTGGGGAATGATGAGTAGTAAATTGAAATGTTTAGAAACTGAAAGAGAACTTTCTTGAAGCCATAATATTAACCAAATATCAAAAAAGATTTGACGAAATGTTGAAACGAGATAGTTCTGCTTTTATGACAAAAAACTAAAAAACATTTTAGGTGCCAGAAAGGAATTAGAAATATCCGCAACCAATCTCATCTTCTAGTTATCATCGGACCTCCACTTACAATACTGAAACTGCCGTTTTGAGAAGTATTAAATTGGTAAAAGAATAAGACCGCAGTATCAACCAAACAGGCACGAACTGATCTCTTACACAGTACAGTAAGTTACAAAAGTGTAAATGTGTTATGAAATTTTCTACAGTTCACAGAACAAATTTTATTCTAAGACTAAGTTTACGTAAAAAGGGTGCTTTGTCAAAGCGGTGCAGACTATCTTCTGCCGCAGCAATGGTCGTTTGTGACTCATTTATAAGTTCAAAAACCTTAACGAAGCACCCTTTTTGCGTAAACTTAGAATAAAAAATTAATATTAATTGTACATCAAGCGAAATGTTCGGAAAACGACAGTGAAACAACCTTTTTACGAAGTCAACTTTCTGGTGCAAATTCTAACTTATCAATATTTGTTCAAATTATCCTGAACCTTAACGAGAAGTTCAGCTCCAAATAACAAAGTGTTCCCGTTAATAAAATAAATGTTGCATCTGCTGTTTTCACTGATTCGCGTGCTCTAGCTCTGTATTTACCTATCAACAATGTCTTGATGTGTCTCGGTCTTACTATTTGACCGGCTGTCTGTCTGTCTGTCTGTCTGTTTGCTGTCTGTCTGTCCATTTGTTTTAATCTCTCTTTTGTATTAAATTTACACTTTTTCCCATTTACTGTTGTCCGACAGACCATAAATGTTAAAGATTTGCAAAAAAACCCAGTAATGACTGCAAATATATGGCGGGGGTATACGGATTTGGAAAAACATATTTGCAAAGCTTGAAAAATATAAATAAACTGCTTGCAGGAGAAAAAACTAAATGTTTTGAATAAATTGTTCTAGAAAAGGATTGTTCACATAGTTTCAGATATAATAAAAATGGTTTGTCCAAGGAATTTTTCTCGTTCACCACTCCCCAGCCACCCCTCCCTCCTCCAAAAATCTTCCCTGCTATCAAATATTCATCGTGTATGGACGGCAAGCCGTCTCATTCTTTCCCTCAGAATCTATCGAGAAAACATAGAGATCGCGGAGCATCTGAATCCGTGAGCGAGTAGGCTTTTCCGCTCGATGTTTATATTTTCTCGATCACTTGAGGAAAAGGAAGAGACTGCCTGTCGTCTAATTGTGCCAGACGTTGTCTGAGTTGGTCTTGAGTACACGTGAGTACACGTGCGTACGCGTGACCAGACGTGCAGTGTGTTGAGACGTAAAATGGCCTACAAAATGTTTTGGTCACATTTACAATTCATGACTTTTCAGTTGAATTGAAAGCACCTGACTTTAACATTTCAGTTATACAGATAGTTGAACTTTAAAACTAGTACATAATCCATGATACAGGCTTTCTTTCGCTTAAATACCTAGCCCACATTTGTATCGGCTTTCCTTTACCGACCGATACCAATTCGTGAGGCTTCGAAACCAGTATTTAGTGGGCCGGAAAATGTGCATGTCCGTGGGGGCCGGGGGGGGGGGAGCGCTGGGGGGAGACTCTTCCACTTTAGGGGGAAACTTTTCCTAGATAAGATGTTTCCTTGGGATTTCATATAGCAAATGGAGTTTCAAAGTTTTGTGTCAAAGAAGTAGATCTCACGGGTGAAGCAAGCCAAGACAAACAGAGTAAGTCCAGACATAGAATACAACACAAGTCGGAGAAGCCTGACCAAACATAAATCTATATCTCCTAAATACAGGCCGAGCTAGATATGCTATTAAGTAATTCTATACTTCAGTATAAGGCTTTATTCCTTCTTAGTTGGTCTTTCTGAACATTTTCTTACTTTATAAGTATAAGTTTTTATGGTCAAGTATTGTTTTGTAGTCTTCCATATTTTGCATATATATGCCAATGATTGAAATTTCACTATACATAAGATAAAAAGTTGAGGTGGCCTGTATACTATACTGAAATGCCTGTAGGCTTCTTAACAAGACGCCTTGTCAAGTACAAGGTAAATTATTATTATATTTATATATTTATATCAGTGTATTTTGTCAAACTAAACTATAAAACACTGTAGTTTAAACATAAAAACAAAACAGATTGAAAGAAGAGAGAAAAGGAGGTTGGGGTGATATCTTTTCAGTACATAAATACAACTTACTATGAATGCAGCCAACAAGTAGTGTGCAGAAAGGAAAGAGAAAAACAAATTAAACATAAAGGAAAGAAAACTGAGCAATTTGTCAACAGCTCCGGGCGTTTGACAAGCTCTTGAGCTGTGGAATCACTTCCATCAATTCAAATAAACTATGAAATCGAGATGTTTAATTTGAAATTACTCGTAATCAATTTTGACTCTTTCTGATTTCCCGGAAGACTGGAGCATTAGGCCAACAAACAAAAACCTCCTTGTTTGAATCTTTTCCAAGTATCGCGGTGTGTATACTAGATTGTGTTTCCGCTAATTCCACGCTTTCAGTTTTAGTAAAAAGTTGAAAACTTGCTTTACACAGAGGCGGCAGGCTACAACAATTACAAACTTCTTTCATAACAAGTTTAATCTTGCAGTGCTTCTTCGAGGCTGCATTTGGCAAAAAAAATTACAAGAAACAATTTTTGAAACTGTTATCAATAATTCTCGAACACTTTGCCCCTTGTACTTTGTGGGGGAGAATGTTTAGCGGCTTGGCGTGCAACAAATGGGAAAAAAATAAAATAGGATAACTGTCAAAATGGGCCTTTCGAAAACAGATGACGTTTGCGATTGGATGATTGACTCCCTGAGGAAATAAAGTTTGCCATTAAACGTGTTTAGGACATCCGGGGATTTTGTTTTCCGCTTAACAGCACAATCACTCAAATTGGGTAAACTGCGTGCGAGAAATCTCATAAAGAACCCTGTTGTAGCACACGCATTTCGTGTGTAGATGCAGTTTTATTCTGGCACTGTGTGTATAGATTCGACGGTTGAAATCTTGAAGGTAACATCCGGCCATCTGTTTGGTTTAATGACATACTAACAAATACCATTCAACTCAACTTTAACGGAGGCAAATATTACTAAAAACAATACAAATTAATGACCGGTACGTACGTGCCAACATCCTGAGCCGTATTATTAAAATGAAAAAGTTTGCAAGCACAACAACTTCCAATTATAGGGTGGTTGCTCTAGTGCGAATAAATCGAATTACTCTCTTGCGTGTATTCGAATGTTTGAAAAGATTGATATTAAAATGCTTTTTAAAATCCCTGTACTTTTTTATCAGCTCGATCGCGTTTTCTAATAGCGTATAGCTTTGACTTTGATAACTATATACAAGGTGTCATAAATTCAAAACTACTTCAGACATTTCGACAGCAAGGCTATCTGAAGAACTACACAAGAGAAGACATATGCAAAAAAAAATTCAACCTTTAGAAAGAACATATTCAAATTCATATGACTGCGATAGAAGCAGCTATAAAGGTGGTATGATTTTAGAAATGGCATGTGTATGAAACTAAGTAATAGGCATTTTAACGCATTAAATTCACTTGCAAAAAATTTAATTTGTCAACACTCGACAACTAGATTTCTGTTTATTTAAAGTTAAGTTCATGCATATTAAAGAGAGCGAGAAGAGATATTTGCAATTTACCGTTTCGAGTCGTCTTTTCTTGGTCCCCCTCTTTGATGGACGAGCCTCAAAGGGATTTGTGAGGTAGGGACAGACCTCTCCTACAGTGCAGTACACACACATCCATGGAGCATCAAACTCGAGGGCGGAGGCGGGAATATTGGGCTCGTGACAATTCTGGTGATATCCTGCAGACATATTCCTTGGTGAGATTTTTACTAAACAAAGACTGGCCAACTTATTCATACGGTCATTCAACGAAAACCCACGCCAAAACAAGAAACGAGATTGTCCACTGAAAGTCGATAGAATTTTAGTTGTAAAGTTGTCCTACGCTAACAAGCAGTTTTCGCAATAAATTTTAAAATACAGCGAACTGGTTTGGGATTTGTTCTGATCTTTTAAGGCTTTACATAAAACATGCTTCGTCTCCGAGCAAAGATGTTTTGGTTTGGTTTTTCATGATTTACTCAAAATACGAGGAAGGAGTAGGGTTGCTTCCTGTTTTGTATACACGTATTTTATAAACTTTACAAGCAAGTAGAAGCGAAAAAAGGGTCCAAAATGGCTCAGGTTCATGCTCTACTCGGTTAAACTTCTATCTCAAAACCGTCCTAAGATGCATTCATTTAATGGTGTACTTTAACTTCTCACCAGGATTCGGGATTTTGGTATAAACACAAAATACACACAAATCAAAATGTGGGACGAAAAATAGCGTAATTATTTTAACAACAAATCAAGGCAAATGACGGTATCCTCACATCACTGCAATTGTGAGGGCTATATTTCGAACTGAAGCATTTCTTAATCTAGTAAACTGGATATTCTTTGACAACCAAATCGTTTATAAACCACACGTGTTTACTGCTCTATAATCGCACCCTTGAGATCGAGACTAATTGAAAACGGCCCTATGAAATTAGTAAAACATGTTTAATTTTCCGCCAGTTTACATCTTTGAAACGAAATTTGTTTTGGCGAAAAGAAAATGGCGATTTTTCCTCAACTCTGAACTGCAAACGTCGGATGGAACGATTTCTTTGAGAGTGCGTCAGGATGCGAGACAAAGGGAGAAGGTAACGAACAATACCCAGGAAACAGAATCTGTTGGATTCTCTTCGATTCAGTTGTGCATTGATGAAAAACTTTACGAAGATGGTGAACTTCATTATATCAGCCACATTTGTAGCTTACCTTAGTTGATACTAAGCTCTGGAACAATTGATGTATATGAGAAATATCTCCAATAGAAGTCGACCTGTCGCTCAAAACCGTTGACTGAACGGTCTTAGTCTCTCGAGATAGAGCAATAATTCTGACATACACACGGAGCGCAGCTGAAGAAACAACCCGCACAATTTCTATCAAACATAATTTTGTTCAATTACCGACCATTTGCGGAACAAAAGCCTAGCAACAACTGAGTAAACAATGCCAATTATACAAGCAGTCATGTGTTTGTGCGTGAAACAGCAGAAATAAAGGCTAAAAAGGTGGATTTTTCGTCCACTGTCACTCTCACAAACCGAAAGGCCGGTAATCAGTGGAAACAAAACAAACCCATCTGAGCCAATGGAAGCACCTGTTGTCAGCTGTATAGACAGTGTTGTGAGAAAACACAGGAAATTATGTGCAAAACTCTTCGCCACTTGTCAAACAGAAGCATACAAGTGCAAAATAAAATTCAAGAGGACCTGTTTTAGAATGCAAACCTTAAAGGTGGCCGCAAAACAGCAAAGTAAACTCGACCAAGATACGAACACAGCGAGGCACGAATCCCACACAAACACTGCACACAGTAAGAGTCCTTCTCCTAAACTCGACAACAGCAAAAAATAAAATAAATTTAACGAAAAAAAAATTGTAACAAAACACGAATGGTGATTTACCTTCAAAAAGCCCGCCCACCTCAAGCGATTTCGAATGATAAACTATCTTTTCAACAAACGAGTCGCTGTTTCCGTCTTTAAGAGGATATTAGTACAAAACTTGCTCGATTTTACGATGGCCACTATCAAAAGGATATCTTCATTTCCTCTATTACAATTCTCGCCCTATGTATGTCGAGCCATTCTAACATAAACTTGTTCTTAATTCTGTCTATAGACCACGAACGTCTCTGTAAACAAAAGCAAGTTTAACATAGAAGGTGCAAAAACTAACACGGTGACAGCTGATGGGTCTGTACAGCGGTAGACGAAAGAGACATGTGATATTCAGGCGATGTCCAAGAGTTATAACTTTCCAAGATTGTATATATATTTTTTGAAGATTCCAAGGATAAGATTACCGCAAGTTAATAACGAGCAATCATACATTATCTCAATCGTTCATATTGTTTTGCAGGTAGTGGATTTAAGATTATCCAATTCGTGCTTGGTGACTCGATCCATAAAAAAAAAGTTGACTAGCTCTCTCAAAACAGAATAAAAGTTCATATACCTATCGAACGGTAATTTTATTTTTCCAAAACATTTCCCAATTCACCTGTTCAGTAAATTTCTATTTCCGTTCCTGAAACTAATTCTCTACAGTACAGTGTCGTTATTTAATAGGTTGAAGAACTCCCTTCATTAAATGATGGGAGATCGCGGTAAAAAGCAATAATTTTATTGCTTATTGTAGAATCTGGGTCTAAATACAAATTCGGATTGAAAAATCACCGCGGCATCCTTTTAAGAAAATGGATCTTAACTCGAAACATACATATCTAAGTAAACATTTCAGAAAGGAAAAGTGATAAATGTCCAGCAATTCTAAATTTTTGACAACAAATTTAAATAAACATCTTTATCACTGAGTTACAGCAAACGAACGCAATTTCTTTGCTTCTCAAGGGGCCAAGTTTTTAAGAGCAAAAAATAGAATTATCTTCAATTTATGTAGACAAATTCTGGGAAATTCTAAACACAATTATTGCATGTAAAAAGTACAGAATTTAACCAAAACAAGAAAAATATACGATTATTTCTTTTTTTCAAAATATCGGCCTCTTGCCATTTTTCTCGTAAAATAAGACTATTCATCTTGAGCACATCTTTCATATCCGGAGGCGAAAACTTATGATTTATTTATAGAAAACGAAAATGAAAAGTGCTTGCGCACTGAAAAGAAATACGAAAGCAACTGAATAATGTTATACTTAGCATTTCGTCCGCTATGGAAATCAATTCAACAAAATACTAACTGAAACTGCGGCTTTGAAAAAATCCACTGAGTTCTTTTTTCTTTAAATATTTAAAACTTGTGTAACAAATTAAACCTCATTAAATTCGGTTTTTGAAGATCTTTCAAAATGTTTAGTCTTCCGTGTGAGGTTATCCGCCCTCTTCAATACACTCAAGCTCACATTAGACAAGCGGGCAGCAAAAAAACTCAAGCGGTTCCATCTCACAGCAAGCCATGCTGGTGGGGTTCCTACAGAACAGAGCGCCTTTTGTAAGCGAGCTCTCTCCTTGAAAACATACGATAAGCAGTTGTCTTTGCATTTAAAGAGCTTTTAAACGGGCGGCCTTTCCATATATAAATGGCACAGCATCTAATTACAAAATGACGTCAAACTTCTACTGATCTCTGTCCATCTGCCGTTTCTTGACAGTAACGAGAAAAGAATAAAAAATTTCACGTCGGAAGCCTAAGATATTGCTTGATATGACTGTCAGTGGAAATTAATCCTTCAAAGACCAACACGGGAAGAAAACAGGAGGGAATCATAAGACTTTTTTTTTTTCAAATAATATAAAAAAATACATTGAAAACTATTAGATGTTCAGTGTGTGGTTAAAAAAGGAAACTCTCGGAAAGTTCTAATAGGAAACCGATGCGCCTTTCCCGCCATAACGAGGGCAATGAGATGCCTGTCATCTTTGCACCTGCCGCAGACGCATGTCAAAACTAAGGGAACAGCAAAAAGAAGCCACCAAATTACTGGTTCAGTTTTCACCATAACAAATCACATTTTATGTGAGAACACGAATACTATTAAGATGGTTCTTCAGCAAAATCCTTGAACTGACATAGAGGCTTCGAAACATAAATACACTGCACTTTTCACGAAATAAAACCGATCAGGAAACAAGTTTGACAGAGTGCGAGGAAATGGCCGAGCGTATCTTTTCAGTACTAATCTAGCAAGTTAACAAACAAAAACGACTAGCGCTTCTATTTTTCAGACCTACAGGAAATTAAAAAGTTCAATTCATAATGAAATACAATCTTCTTTAAGTTCTTACCAAATAGTCGTTTACCGTCCCCAATTTGTCAAGAACTTTTGCCGCGCGCGGCGCACTATGCAAAGAGTTGCCACTTCCACTGTACACAGAATGAAGCGGAAAAAGCAATATTGCTCTTTATAGTTCTCTTCCTTTTCCTCCTGTCGTTGACGTCACATTGTTAACAATACCAAAACTGACTGGGCTTAACTTCTCGCTGCAGGCTACTCTGTTGGGGCGAAGCTGCGATGGGCACTCTATAGACTGTCAGTCTCCGTGCTAATCGGATGCAACACTGCAGAAGATTTAACTGAGTTGACAGTTACAGTCTCGACCACTATCCATTCTTCCAAAGTCAGCAAGATTACACTCAATTGAAAGCTCTTTTTAATTATCAAAAAGCACGGCGCCATTGCAACACTATTCACAATACAAATCAGTTGGCTCAAACTGAGCAGTCGCAACTTGTAATGGTGGCCTTAGAAACGGGATACTGCAAACGTCAATCTTGCGATTGCCAAGTGAACAGCTAAATTCCGGTTTGGGATATTTTTAAAAACTTAAACTGATGCCAAGGTGACTTTATGAGTTCTTTACAGAAAAGGAGTTGAAAGGTTTCACGTGGGCGAATGCAAGAATTAGCTGCTGCTGGTATGTCAGTCCGGCTAGCCTGGACGGTAGCAGGGCGTCAGTCCGTTACTCGTGGCTGTCGCTTCTTAATATAAGGACGGAAACATAAATAGCAAGTTTCAAGACAGAGTCGTCCAGAAAACTAGGATGTGAAGATAATAATATCAAATTATGACATTATACATGTTAGAAATCTTTGTCTCATTTTGATAATGAAAAAAAAATACATAAAGCCCCC
>JAOBYH010025118.1:0-12553 GCA_025403525.1 Umimayanthus kanabou | reverse complement strand
GCAAAATAAAGTCAATTCTATTGGTTTGACATGTAAATATTTTCTACTGTCTCAAATTACTGAAATTACCTTAAAAATCAATTTATGACGCCACTATGACGTCATAAGCATATTTGAAAAAATTACCCAGAATAAAAGGTAGAGCTTACACTAATTAATAATTGTGCAAAGTTTCATTTGATTTGCATTAACAATAAAAAGTTACGGTTGGGGGGGGGCTGATTTAGCCTCCCCCCCCAGGTTGAGAGTGCCCAAAAAAGCTCAGGCTAGATAGGGTTAATAACCAGTCCTTTGTCAACGATGTTTATAGACATTTGTAGAATTCTGGTAGGATTTATCTCCTCCCAAGCAGCCCATTTTCCTCAAGCTTTTTGGTTGTTTGAGTCATGCTTTAATGCGTTAATCCTGTGAATATCTCAGCACTTTGAGAAGGTTTACTCTCAAATTCAACACAGATATTGCTATAAATTCTGAATCATTGAATGAACGCATTCTAAGATATTCGCTGCTGCAGCCTTTCTAGAAGAAAAGAATTGCGGATATCTAAATAAGTAAAAAATACAAATTACCCAATTTTATAAGTTTTGCCAGCTGCCAGAACTTCATTTAGTCTGGACAACCCCTACTACTACAAATTCCAAATGATGGTATTGGTTGCTCCATAAAATCCACACAACCTGGGAATGTTATATTGTTTCTAGTGTGGTTGCCATATTTTATAAAAATTAATTGCCCTTTTCTAGTAATAATACTTTATTATGCCCATACAACAAAGGCCGCTGTTAAAGGTTAACAAAACGAATTAACAAGATATCGTTCTTTCTTTGACTATAAAGATCATGCTCACAAATTAAGTTGGTCCTTGCTTACCTAACATTAATGCGCGTTTTGCTTTCCCCCGCGACTGACTAATGATCTTGTTTGCTGGTGTTGCCGCATAGTTGCAAGGCACAACACAATAAGCGATTCGTTCAATTGTATTGTATTCTGGAGAGCAAATTATCGTTTAGTATCTCACCATGCTGGAAGACCGAGGCAAAATACAAATCTCCATACGATGTGACTGCATATGTATACAAAGGCGTTTTGTTACGTCACTGGTTAAGAAAAAACTGGCTCGAGAAAAAACGTGATAAGATGCTGGAGCAGAGTATTTTAAATAGTGTAAGAAATTCTGGACATTAAAATTAGCTAACTGGACACTTGGAATGTGGATCATAAAATCAAGACCAGACTTGTTTTTCTTTAAGAAACGCAAATCTAGTTTTGATTTTGTGTTGCACAATCCAAGTTTGCAAGTAACTTTTTTAAAGAAGTTTCAAGTAGCTGCTTTGAACTGATGATGTCTGTCATGGCATTACTCTTCATTCAAGTATCTAAACATAAGTTGCGCGTAGTTTGAGGGTAGGGATATAGTTAGGTTATATTAAACTGTTGCAGTTAGGAAGAAACGTGAGCTTAGTTAACCTAACATTGAGTGCTATATTGAGTCTTCACTATATAAGTATTAAAGATCATTGTTGTTGTTATTATTATTATTATTATTATTATTATTATCATTATTATTATTATTAATATTATATTATTATTATTATTATTATTATTATTATTATTATTATTATTATTATTGTTATTATAAACCTAGCTTGACCGTGGTCCTCACCCGATGGTAACCATAATGCTGAAACTATCGAGGTTAGGATGGATTCGGTGTACTGGAGACCGAAGAAAGTATTTATATTGGTCAACTATAGACATGCTTCCTCAAAACATCTATCAAGAAGCTTTAGATTAAGCACCCATCCTAGTCTTATAACTCAGATCAGAAGCAGTGCCTTCAGTCTGGATTCCATATTGTAGTATACCATAAACTATCAACCAAACAAAAGATACAATTTATCCCTGTTTCCCATATGACAGCAAGGATTTTCTAATATTGCAGGTTAAAAGGAATGACGATCATGAATATGAACGGCTATCAGTGGAGATAAAGTTGTCAGGATACGACGCCATTTCCCAACATGTGATAGAAGACTTGAAGAAGAAAACTGACGAGAGGCATAGAAAAGGGAAAGCATTCGTTGTTGACATCTGGGACCTGCCCGGCCAACAGTTGTATTATTCTACCATTTCGCTTCTCCTGAAGCAAAATGCAATTTACCTTCCTGTGCTTAATATCATGACTGATCTAGACGATATAGCAAAGCGAAGTTATAAGTATGACAAACATAGCAAGGAGGTTGGCCTTCCAAATCCTACTAAAATGTCAAACTACCACATTTTGCAGTCTTGGCTGGAAACTATTTATAGCATTTCCGAATTATCTGGTTCAGATCCTGATGGTAGTGCCAAAACAACTCAAATTCGCCAATTGGAAGGTGACAAACCGCTTTCCTCTCCAGTATTTATTGTTGGCACCCACGCTGATGAAGCAAGGAAGAAACCAGGCCGAATCGAGGAAATCAATGATGAAATCATAAGAAGGCTGGAAGACAAGCCTTACGGGCACCTTGTGGTCGACAAAAAGATGTTTGCAATCGACAACAGTAGATCAGGTGACAATCAGGACGATTTGAAGATTTTGCGAAGGTCAATCGGAAAAAATTTAAAGCCAGAATCAATACCTGCCGAATGGTTCAGGTTTGAAGAGGCCATTCGAATATACGCAAAAACAAAGAAGTTTGTGACAACAACCCAAGCTGAACAAATCGCAAAAGAAGTTTGCGGTATAAAGGATGTCAAGGAGATGCTGAAGTACTATTGTGACGCTGGCATTATTGACATGTGTGGTGAAAAGATAGTGGTGGACATTCTTTGGCTCATAGATTTGCTTTGTGAGTTGGTTTCTTTCCGTCCTTTCGGACAAGAGGTAATTGTTTATTTGTTTGTAAAATTAGAAATTCCTAATGGCAAGTGAAGTTCCAGTATTATGTTTTATATTAAAGAAAACAGTTGTCATGTTTTGTCAGGCTCAGTTGACAGTGGGTTAATATCTCGCTACAACACTAAAAGTACGAAAGCCGAGAAGGGCCATTCCGACTTCCGACTCATACCCAAAGCGGGCGTTAACCCATTCAGAGTTGCCTCTGTTGTAATTACTTATGCTTTTATTGAACATTATCGTTGATTTCGAAACGTTTAGATTTTTGTTCAAGTTATTAGTATGCTTTGCCACCTTTCAAACAAATTATACTTTCTACTTCCGACTTCCGACTTCGTGCCCAGGCCTCTCAATGGAATACGTTGGTGTTGGTTATGGATCGATCACAGCAGGTGTTGCCTTTTGGTCTCTGTCGTCGAGTCATAAAAGGGGAGGTAAGCTAATTTGCATTTATTTGCTACAGTTCGAAGCGTGGGTCATCCTGACACAAATAGCTGCTCTTTGATTTCGGATTTTCAAAAACGGGAGCGATGTCAACAGGTCACGTCTTTAATTCGACACAGCCGTCTGAAACGGGCCTAAGCAGCAAGACAGGCTGAAAATGCAAGCGAGAAATCTGAGTATGAGACTTTACCGATGCTGCGCATCGAAAAGCGGCATAGTTCACTAATTGTGTCAGGACAACCCACGCTTCGAGCTGTAGCAAACAAAGGCAAGTTAGCTTACCTCCCCTTCCATGACTCGACGACAAAGACCAAAAGGCAACACCTGCTGTCATCGATCTCTAACCAACACCAACGTTTTCCATTGAGACGCCTGGGAACAGAGTCGGAAGTCGGAATGGCTCTTCTCGGCTTTCGTACTAAAAGTGTAAAATCTTCTTCCTTAATGTCCATTAAAAGGCCTATCGTAAATACATCCCGCAATCATCGTTGTATTTTCCATGAACAACAACAACAACTTTTATTTGTATTTCCTTCTATAATATACATTTACAACATTGAAGATATGGCACTATAATTTTTTTTTATAAGTTAAAATCTAAAGAAGCAGGTGTTGAGCTTTTTAACGAAGTAGATGCTCAGGGCCTAAATAAACCGTAATGTTTTCTAATTAGACGCCAGGCATATAACGTTTTTAGGTGATTTTTTGTAGCTCTCACAAACAAACACACTGAAAAGGAAGCTGAAAACTAACAAAAAAAGCAATAAAGGCAAGTGCCTTGTGAAAAGCGTACAATATAAAGAGATCAGGTGTGAAGAATGATTAGGTTTCGCGAAGCTTATCACTTTTGATTGGAAAACAACTCATTCAGTCGATATGTTCGACAAACTCCTCGTGTAATATCGCTCGTTTTTAATGGAGTTCGCATGTAAGTTGATATCATGGGTATTAGAATCTCCCTTTTTCATACAAGCATGCCTTACAGAATTTCCAACAAAATTGCTTCACTAGCAAGCAAAATGAATATAAAATACATGTATGTACTTAACGTGGAAGAAAACGTAGATATGCAGCTAATTGAAATTCTTAAGTGTTTCAATAAATTTGTGCAATAATAACAAGTTGAATCTATAGATATTGTAAAACTCCAAAAAGCCAGAGGTACTGAAGGTAAACACAAACATGACGTGTTTAAGCACAGATCTGTAAAAATCTGAGCTCAAACTCAGGATGCAGAGTCCAAGAAATGCCGCCTATATTTTGCATACACCGTTAACTTTGTACAGACGAATGGGTTTTTGGTACGAGAGGTAGTACTCTAGAGCCCTTGGAAAATGAGGTTTCTTAAACTTTGTTTCTTGGAAAATCTGAAATGAGACAATAGCAAGACTTTATTTCTCTTTGGTAAGATATAAGACAACTTTAGTCTTTGCCGTCAAATTATTTTGATAAAAAGAAAACCTTTTGTTGTTTGAATGGGTTTTTTAAGGAATACATGTATGCCTAGCGCCAGTTGTCAAACTTCCTAACTTCGAATTCAATTCCATACTATTTCATATCAAACCTTGTGTGAGAGACCAAGATGCAATGGAATACGCTTAGCAACTACCACTTTATTGAGTGTGCGAGGTTGGCGCAGTTGGTTAGATCTCTGGCTGCCAACCAGAGGGTCCCGGGTTCAATCCCCCGCTTGGTCGAGGGTTGAACTTTGGGCGACCTTCTTTCGCAACACCGTCCGTGGACAGGGACGTTAAGCCGTTGGTCTAGTCTCTCAACATTCTATCGGGGGACTTAAAAGAACCCACACATTTGTCGATAAGAGTAGGCTAATGCCGGTGTTGTGGACTGTTAACTGAGGGCACAACTTAATGTCTCAGACAAAAAACCATTGTGAACCGCTTATAGCGGTCTGGGCTAAGACCCTCAACCACCGAACCTTGCATTTGTTGCAAACAGGTTGCTGAAAAGCCCCACCTGAAGCTATATGTATATATGTATAAGGGAATAGAACTATGTAGTAAACTTGTGTATTCTTTCAGAAAAAGAACGCCGTACTTCTAACATGATACTAAATTTACGCAGGATGGTGTTACGTCTAGCAAAGGACGCGAAACTCAGCTGTTTCTTCTTGAGTGTTTTTCATCATTCCAAGTGTTTTCAACTCATTACGTTTTTTGCAAAGGCTCCTAAAATGAGTTAACCAGGAGGACATAGTTGCACGAGAGTGTTAAAGACAGTGATACCAAGTAAGCGTGCGGGTAACGTGGGTGGATGGTAGTCAAGTCTACTGACAGTATCATAAAGTTTGAAAAAAAAATTGGAAGCAGTCTTTGGTCATTGCTGTGTTTGTGCTAGGAGGATTGGTCAGACGTTTTTAGATAGGACACACATCAAAGTACTGCTTTAAAGTTTCACAATGGTACAGAATGCCAGCCCATCTTCCTTGATTGGGCTGAATTAGCAAATTAACTAAATGCCTTAATATACCATTTTCGAGTTACCAGTTGCAGCTGATTACAGTGACAATAGATCGTTTCTGCAGGGTTAGCCTCAACTTGGTGTAGAATCTACATAAATATCGGCGAGATCTGAATCTTCAAACAACTCATATCCAAATGGGAATTTGTGAATATTTGACATCAAGTCGAGGCTAACACTGCAAAAATGGGTCTGTAGTCATTATAATCAGCGGCAACTGGTAACTCAAGAAAGGTCTATTTTGTGACCAAGACAAAAACTTAAAAAGCTATATGGAAAATATTTTCTTATATATAAATAGTTTATAGATATGTAACTTCTTTGTAAGACAGAGGGCAAAGTTCATAAATCAGTGACTCTAAAAAGTATCATCTCCTGTCTTTTCTTTCTTCAGATGAAGGAACTAAAGGCTACTGGATCAATCGATTCAGAGCGCCTGGAGAGTCTCTTCAAGCAAAAACTGGAGACGGATGGAGAAAATGAGCCAACCAAAGAAACGATGGCCGAAGTCATGAAGATGTTGGAAGTCTATGGGCTAATTGTGCCTTTCCAACCCAAAGGAAAAGGTAGAGTCTACCTTGTTCCATCGCTGGTTACAGCACCATGTAATGTGGATGTTAAAGGGATGACTGCAAGACAAGTCGCCCCGAGGCCACTTTACATCTGTGGAGGTATCATGATGTCTGGGGTCTTTCCCCATTTCGTTGCGCGATGCCTGACTTGGTTGTCAGTTCTTGGAAAAGACGTTGACTTAGTAATGATGCGTGAAAGCCATGTGCAACTAGACGTCAAGTCAGAGGACAAGAAAGAGAGCTATTATCTCCATGTCTTTAGCTGCAAAAGATTCAATAAAGTGATACTGATTAACAAGCCCGCAAAGAAACTTGACGTGGAAAGAAGAAGGCTTACTGGTTCAATTCGTAACTTCCTCCAGATAATTGTGGATCGTCTGCGTGAGGAATTTCATTGGCAAGCGAAAATGGAGTACACTTTTTGTGTAGCTGATCCAGAGGATGAGTCGAAATGCTCCGCCCACAGCCAGGAATATTGCAATGACGATGAGTGCATCAAACTTTTGCCAGTCGGGAAAGGTCTTGGAGCTGTTAATTTTGCAGAAGGCGACTGGAGCCAGGAAGACGAGGTGAGCATTTTGTGTAATAAAGATAATAGTAATACTACTTTTCCTACTAGTACTAATACTACTAATAATAATAATATTAATACTACTACTAATAATAATAATAACAATAATAATAATATTAATAGTTTAGACAGTACGAAACCTCTTTGACGCTTTGCAAACTTAGAAATGTCAAATTTATCTTAATTAAGATATACTTTAAAATCAAAACGTGGGTCACCTGTAAACAACACGCTCGTTCTTGGCTCTAGATATCTACGCCTTTTACCAGTTCTGAGGTTATTGCGCCCGAAACACTCTACTTTCAACTTTTGGATACTCGCAGTTTGTCTCCTCTGTTCATGGCTGTTCACTTCTTATGACAAATGTACTTACGAAGTCCAACACTGCCTGACAGCTCATCAACGCGACCGCCATCTTGTCTTCTTGCAGCAACGAATTGTCAGAAATGGCTATGGTAAACGGCGAAGCTCTTACTACAACAACCACAATGCCTCCCTTAACATCGGGAAACTGCTGTTACAATTGTGCGTTCACCCGAACCCCGGTCCTTCCACAAGAAACGGTTCAAATTCAACTTCAACACGCGCCCAAAACTAATCTCGTCCAAAGTCCGGTTCACTTTGCTGCCTGTTTTTCAATGCCCATGCAGAGTATACAGAGCCTAAACAAGCTACTGGACGGGACCATCATCAGCAACTTGAAATCGTTCCAGGACCTGGAATATGTTTGAATATGTTGTGCGCACGAAATCAGCCAAGTGTGACTCCCGGTCTGTTTACAATTTTCGTCTTGCAGACTGGGACGGACTCCGTGAAGCGTTAAGCTGCTTAAACCTAGCACCATCTGAAATCGCAAACACGGACATAGACACTGACTGGGAGCGATGGACGGACTTACTGTTTAGTGCTGCAAACGACTTCATCCCTCGGAGAACATTCAAAAGACGTCATACTCCTCCATGGATAGACGGCGAAGTTAAACAGCTACTGAAGAAAAAAGATTCCTGCAGGAGAAAGGCCAAACGCAAATCTAGCCCCAAGCTCTGGGACAAGTTAAAATAACTCCGCCGATTAAGCAAGTCATTAATTTATTCTAAACGCAAACAGTATTTCCAGTCTCTGCCCAACTTGCTAAAAACGAACAGCAAAAAGTTCTGGTCAGTTTTCAAATCAGCCTCCAAGCAGTTTAGTGTCCCCAGCAAAATGACCTAGACCCAAGATAACGAAGTGTTAACGGCAGACAATCCAACAGCAATTACCAACCTGCTTAACCAATATTTTTTTCCGTTTTTAAACACCCTTGTCCAAGCTATGAATACTGTGAATCTGACTACTACACAGAAGCGCCCAATGTCAACCATCTCAGATATACAACAGCCGACGAGGTACATAAAGTTCTTATCTCACTCGATGAAGACTGTTTGGGGCAAGATATCAACTGGGACATTGTCCTGTCTCCTGCTCCAGTTGCAACATTGATTTTATTTATATTTATTTTATTTCATTTTATTTTACTTATTTATTCTACCTAACGTATTTTATATTTTTATGTAAAAATAATATAAACATGCAACGAACTCAATAAAGTTTTAAAGGCAACTGGACCCGACATGATCCCTGCAAAACTCTTGAAAAACTGTGCATCGTCTATTTCCCTATCCTTAAGCCAGCTCTTCAACAAAAGTCTAGTCTTGGGCAAATTACCATCTGAATGGAAACTGTCAAATATTATTCCGATCCTCAAGTCAGGCCAACGAGGTGAAGTCACCAATTACAGACCAATATCGCTCTTGTCGCTTGTGTCAAAAGCCTTTGAGCGTTGTGTGTTCAACAAACTTATACCCCATGTGTCACATCAGCTCCATCATTTACAGTTTGGCTTCCTTAAGGGCAAGTCAACCACAGCTCAATTACTTGAGGTTCTTCACGACATCGGTACGATGTTAGACAGGCGGCATCAAGTTGACACCCTCTATCTGGACTTCTCAAAGGCGTTTGATAAGGTCGACCACAAACTGTTACTTACGAAGCTCCAATGCTTTGGCATAACAGGAAACTTGCTGCGTTGGCTGAATGACTACCTATCCGATCGTAAACAAAGGGTAAATGTGCTCGGTGAGACCTCTCAAGGCCTTCCCGTTCTCTCCGGGGTACCCCAGGGGTCAATCCTTGGACCGCTACTGTTTCTCATCTACGTGAACGATCTGCCGGCGTCTTTCTCAACTAAATCCACTACAGCCCTTTTTGCAGACGACACGAAGTGTTACCGTGCCGTAAAAATGGCCGAGGACGGTGCAGAGCTACAACGTGACCTGACGAACCTTGTAGGTTGGTGCAACACCTGGAGAATGGACTTAAATGTGTCTAAATGCGGGGTCCTCAGTTTCATCAGAAGCCATAAACCCATCTGCTACCCCTATGAGCACCTCGGTACCAAAATAAAGAGACCTGACACAATGAAAGATCTTGGTATCACCATCACAGGAGACCTCAAGTGGAATAGGCAAGTACAGGTCGCGCCAGCCAAGGCAAACAAAATGCTTGGATTCATCCGAAGATCGGCTTCTGGTATTCTCGACCAAGAAGTGCGCAAATCCCTATACCTAGCCATAGTCCGAAGTGGGATGGCCTATTGCAGCCAGGTGTGGGCCCCTCAGACAGTGGCAAATATTCAGCAACTGGAACGTGTACAGCGCAGGGCCACGAAGTTTATACTGTCACTGCCCTACACAACTGACGTGCAATACAAGTCAAGATTACTACTAACCGGCCTCCTTCCGTTATGCTACTGGCAAGAGTACCTTCACATGACTTACCTGTACAAGCTGCTGCAGTCGGGAAGTAACGGCAACATCGCCATCAGAGTGTCAGCGCGAGTAACTAGACAATCTAACCCTGGCAACAGTGTATTACTAAAAGTATCCAAATGCAACACAGTGACACTCCAAAATAGCTACTATATCAGGGCCCCAAGAGTGTGGAACATTCTCCCCTGTGAGATACGTGACATTCATAGATCACCCGACTCGTTAAAGAAAGAACTTTTTACATACTATTTCGAACTCACGTCACACATTTACAAGCCCGATATCCCACAAACATTTAAATCAGTCTGTGTTAAGTGCCACCAAGCGCGCCCACTCAGCTCGCTTTTTAACAAACTATGCTGTTAAACTCACTTTATATACCCCATTTAATTTTGTAACATCTGCTTTTTCTGTGTATTGTGCGTGTGTGTGTGTGTGTCTGATTTTTTTCCTGTTTTTTTACAGGGGCCCCGTTAGTGGAGTCTATTCTCTGTGGACAGCCCCTGCCGTTCACGGCGAATATTGTTTGTAAATAAATAAATAAATAAATAAATTAATTAATTAATTAATTATATTAAAACCAAAATGAAACAAAATAATCTAATTGATGTTGAATTTAGAATAGATAACTTAGGTACTAACCAGTTCAAAAAATTAGTTGTATAATGTTTCAGTGTTTGTGTGAACAAGATATATCTTTACAATTAGCCGCGTTCCTCGTGGGTTTCATGCAAGACAAAACTCTGCTACACGTCTCTGCTTTATCTTTTGGACGAAAGTTTAAATTTACGGCTTTCTGACTTGCTTCTTGTTGTTCTTTTTCTTTGCTACGGGGACAGTGTTAGTAAGAACTGACTTTGTATCTTAATTGTTCTAGCTTTGACATATAACACCCCGCGTTTTAAAACAGACTTTAAATTTAACTCCAGGGAAATTTAAATACCGATGTTTTCTCAATAGTCTTAAATCAACAACCAGAATGGTAAAACAGTGCCTACTGTTGGGTATTTAAGTTTGAGTGCCTTTTGGAAAATATCAGGGACAATAAGCAAAATTCGATTTCCTCAAACGTTGTCAGAAGAACAGTTTTTGGTAAGCTGTCTTAAAAAAATAAGAAAATAAGTTTGGGTTTCCGTAGCATTTGGTGGAAGGTTACATCACACACTTGTTCACTGTCACTGCGGTCCACAGTAGATTTATGGACCCGAGGTACTGATGTTGCCCAAGGGCGAAGCCAGTCCTCAAGTGCCGTTCACAACTGTTTCAAACAACACTATTGAAAACAAAATATTAAAACATTGGCATTAAATGTAATTAAAAGAAAATTGATTACTCACTGAACAAAAGTTAAACTTAACTATTTAGTATAATTGAAACTAAAAGCTACTGAACAATTTGAAAATGCACCTGCGTGAAAGTGCACATTTTCGCTTGACACTATGTCCTCCAAAGCAATCGTCTGCGCCGTATTGCAGAACTATCTCAAGGTTTTTTCGTTACTTGTTGAGTATTTTTTGAGGTTTTACAATTTCTTCTTCTGTTCTTGAAGTGAATCTGAAGTGAATGCCATAGTTAGGTTGTCAGTCTCAGACACTCAGTGTCAGGCTCTGACACTTTCAAAAGTTTAAAGTTTATTCAGTCAGGTGATCAAAGTTTCATGCGTCACGGAATGCTCACTTGCAGACTAGAATGCCGGAAACGAAGCAGCCTTACGTAACTAACATCCGGGTCAACGGTCTTCAACTTGCCGGGGAACAACTGGGTGTGGACCGTAAGCGCGGAGGAGAAGCAAACAGCTTAGTTTAAGTGACTGCGATCTCGGCCAGTCTGGCCAATCGGAATTGTATACTTCAAGCTAAATTTGCATAGCATGTAACAATATCCTTTGAATTCCTCTTTTGCATGTTACATTTGACTTACGTAAGATCGTTCATGGTTGAGAAAATAATACATTTTACCGAGTTTCATGTGGTTACCGCTTCAAGCACTTTGGCATATATTTAACACAAAACGCCAATTGTGTAAGGCAAAAATACCAGAAATACCAAACAATTTGAATTTTGTTTCATAATAACTTATAAATCCTCAAGGGTGTTCTGAGAACTGGTATTCCTTCAACAACTTTCAAACGTTTCAAAAGTTTACTGCCCAGCTTAAGCTAGTAAAAACGATTAGTCAATTAAACATATGGACACGTTTAAGTACCTGGGTGTTGCTCTTGATGACACCTTTTTTTAATGACCATATGGACTATGTGAAGAAGAAAATATCTAAGATACCCGGAATGTTCTGTAAAATTAGACCTTCACTTACGCTAGAAGCTGCAAAGACTCTATAAATCCATGTGATGCTGTGTATCATTGTTTCCTTGTCAACATTCATGCCAAGATTGAACGACTAATACTGCAAAGACGAGCAGCGAGGATCGTGTACTTCAAGGCTGCCTCAAAACTATAAACTGATGAAATTATTATCAAACTGGGCTGAGAGCCTCTCTATTGTAGAAGACATACACACATAAGATTTGTTAATGAGTGCATTGCAAATAGAATTCCCAGATAACTTTCTAATTATTTTAATGTAAGAAACGTGACATTCACCGTCACAAAACTAGGAATAATAATGACCTTATTATAGAAAGAGTTAAATTAGAATGCACCAAGTGCGCATTTTTCTACAAAGGTGCAAATTTTTTTAAATAATTCTTAGAATTTATAACTACCGGTTAGAACCTTCTTT
The DNA here is from genome assembly GCA_025403525.1 of Umimayanthus kanabou. NCBI lineage: Eukaryota > Metazoa > Cnidaria > Anthozoa > Zoantharia > Parazoanthidae > Umimayanthus > Umimayanthus kanabou. The sequence goes on along the minus strand of JAOBYH010025118.1, from coordinate 61 downwards.
TAAATGTACTTATTTTTATTATATTGTGAATTATCTTAAGTTTTTCTTTTTAAATTTCCTT
>JAOBYH010025008.1:0-12553 GCA_025403525.1 Umimayanthus kanabou | reverse complement strand
TTGAATATCAGGAAGAGTTCTTAGAAAGTAGGTCCAGCGATGTTTCAAGCCAAGCGTATACGCAGCATAGCTGGCCTAATAATAATAATAATAATAATAATAAATTTCTTTAATTTTACGGATTTAAAATATATGTTTTAGGAGTAGGTTTAAAATTGGCTATGGAATCAGTGTTTCAAATACAAGCTGGCAAAACGTTTCCAAAGTCTGTTCGGCACAAGGTCTCAGTACCACAGAGAAAACGCGATCTCCAACTGTGGCTAATTTTAAAACTACTAGCAATCCCTGATAGGCAGAGCGTAGACTGCCAATTGGGCACGAAATATAATTTAAATGCAGTTCAGAGAAGCAAGAATGAGATGCCCATTTTCCTATTTTAAAACGACATGCCTTATCTCGTTTGAAATCCCGAGGACTCTGATCAAGAAAGGGGTTGTTTTGCGATCTATATTACCATGATTCCGTTGCTAAGCCAGTTCCGCACATGCTCAGTCCACGCAAAGCTTGTTGGAGCCCAGTCCCCCTATGAGTAGTAGATCTCCACACGTCCAAAGCATGCCACAGTGTGGGTGACACGTCATGGATAGTACTGGGCACAGCGCTCTCTCGTACCTTGGAGGCATTAGAGTACTCCTATGAATGGAAACATACCAGTTGTATGAGCATATTCTTTTGAACTCTATGAGGGTATTCAATAGGGGAGAGGGCGCAGGTGATAGCAAAGGGCAAGACTGGGTGGAGGTGTCTTGCCCAACTGGGGGCCACAAGGCATGGGGAAAGAGGGTATTCAAAATTTATATCAGATAAGCACATCTTAAATCTTTGACGTTGGTGTTACAAAAAAAAAATGATTTCAAGAATAAGGGGAAAATGAAATAATACACAAAATTATTTACACGTTCAGCTATTTTTGAAAAGGTACATAGTGGGATTTTTTAAATGTGATAAGTTGAAGTGCTGTATAAATACCCCAAATGACAACTTCTGAGCGATAGCCCTAGAAAGGAAATGGGCCCACACGGAGAAAGACAAAAAATCTCTGACCTCGGTGGGGTTCGAACCCACGACCTCCGGAACAGATCACCGTTGCTCTATTGACTGAGCTACAAGGCCAGATGGGAGCTGGTCATGAATAACTAAGATGGTAGTTTGAAAACAATTCGTTTTCTTTGAATACGGGTTTGATCAACAAAGGTTGATATGATACGTTTTTCGCCTGTGGGATATGGTGTGATATGGTATGATATGTATGATATCCCACAGGCGAAAAACGTACCATATCAACCTTTGTTGATCAAACCCGTATTCAGCTTACTCGCCAACGCAGAAAAAACAGTTTTTTCAAAACTAGTCTTCCGTTTTCTTTGAAACCCACCGACTGCTTCGGAGCATGTTCTGAATGGTCTACACTTGACTTTGATAACTCAGTGCCAGGCTCTGTTTCAACTCTGGGTTCAACACCAGGAGTAGCTGCTTTATCTGCCTCGACTTCATGTACGTCAGCACCTTGGGCGCATATCAGGTACCCCTAGAGCAAAACAGTTGATGTAAAAGTGGAGGTTGCAGAGATTGTTCATTTATAAACCGATCTCTTGATAACAGAGGGATACAAATAAATTTATGTACAATATCAGTAGCAGCTTCCTGTACATATATAAAGGACCAAGGCAAAACATGTACATTAGCCTTACAATACAAAATCTGGAAAAGTATCCCGCTTACTTCTTCAGAAACAAAGTACGATTTACCAAAATACCGACAAAAAGTGTCGGACAACGTAAAAGAGATTCCATATCTCTAAGGGGACCCGATCAACTACTTGTATCAAAATATCTTCCATTTTGTTTCAAACTTACTTCATCGTTTTAATGGTGAAGACGACGATGTCATTTTGGGTTGCAGTCATCATTATAAGCAAGCTACAACGTGCGCATAATCTGTTCTGCATATACGTTCAGTATATAATCTAATTCTTTGTCTTTAACGTAAATTATAAGTATATAAATTTCCCTCTGAAACCATCTCAGTTCTGTGGTACCAAAAATTACTGTTCAGCAAGAAAGTACCCTAGTTTTTCGAAAAACGCCCTGGGCTCTTATTTAGTTTTTGGACTTTTAGGATGGGCGCTTATTCAAGGCTGGGCGCTTTTAGATTTTAATCATTTTCTGCCACACATTTTTTCAGTCTCAGTACAATACCAAACAACAAAGATAATGTCCAGTCTCAGGTAAGGTCCTTCAAACTACCTCGGTCTCATTGTCACCAACGTAAATCACTAAGGTCTAAGGAGGGGTGGGCGCTTAGTCGAGGCTACACGCTTATTAACTCTTTTTGCCTTCAGGATGGGCGCTTCCTTGAGGTGGGCGCTTATTCGACTTGGGCGCTTAAATTCGAATGAATACGGTACGCACTTGTTAAGCTTGATCGAGAGTCTTTGTATAAGTTAGGCTACCGTAGTCAACACATACCACTTCAGTGATGAACCTGATTGAAAGAAGGGCTCCGGGAAAGGGTTTGTAGATCTCTTCATGGTCAGCAATACCTAGAGTACAGCACACTATTGTTATGATAAATTTGTACATAGTCGTCTTGCGTGTGATCTGCCAGTTACTTATATCCCGAAATCACTAGAATGGAGCCATTTGATGGTTTCATCGTCCAAGTCCTTCAGCCCCTGGACTCCATTTGGGGGAGCTGAAGATTGGGCAGGCTTCTATTAGGTGCTTGGTAGTTTGAATTGCACCACACGGACAAGAGTCCGTGTCTATTGTACATAGTAAGACACAAAGACTGTCACTGTCAGAGTGGTGCTGGACTAACAGAGGAATTAACATCTAGCTGGTTCAAGGTCAAGTTCAGTGATAAGCTGTGTCTTCACTTCATATATACTTTGAAATAGCAAGAAGTTCATTTGGGAAGACAATACATTTAGCAATCTTCTTCAAATAAATATTGCTAACTCAGATTCTGCTATTCTTTCAAACAAGTAGTCAGTAACAGTATATATTTGCTACGGATCCCTTCTTACTTTGACTTCTAACTTTTCAACATCTTATAATGGTCTGTAATACTTAATGAGTCTGGACTTACATGGTAAATAAATAAATAAATAACTGAAACATGCTACATACAATACAGCGGTTTTCGGCATTTATCCTCAAAACGAACCGAACGTGAATCAAGTTTCTGGAATTTTGATTGGCGAAAGCACGAGGAATCTTGTTGGATTTCGGAACATGATCATTTGACGTCGTGTTTTGATTTTGTTTTTTCGGGCGAACAAGATTCTATACACAGCTAACAAAGTTTCGGTGCAACTGACTGTGAAGCAACATTTACAGTTTGCAAGTCCTCTGTAACTGGACAAACGAACAGTATGCACTGGTAATCATACGACTTCGAGTTCAATTTGGAATTAATTTGCACTCGTCAGTTTTTCAAAATGTTCAAATCTACAAACTAATAAAGTGTTGGTGTTTTTATCTTTCCTGGTATTAGCAGATATAAACCAAAAAGTGAACATGAAGCGAACAAGTTTTTCAAGGTCAGACAAAAACCACTCCATGTGACTGTTGTACTATCTATAGTTTTAAGTAACTATTAGTCCGTTTTATTTTGTTCCATCAAATCATTTGAAAATTGTTCTGTGGCACTGGAGATGTTCTGTCACTCACCAGCCATGTACTGGAGCAAGGAATCTTTGTCCTGTTGGTATTCCTGCATGATTTAATAAACATAACTAATTGGTATCAACGATGTCTAATCTCGTACAGATATTCCGTCTAAGAATAAGACAAAGCTCCCGTTCTTTGTAATAGCCCTCATCAGGACACGTGGACTAGAAGCAATCCAGCGACAGCTTTGTTGCCAATTATGAACTAATCTCATGACAAAACGACAGTAGTAGTCAGTGCATTTTGCAAAGCCGCGATGACGTCACCATTGCGTAACAAACAATCTTGGTGCGCCTTCCATACTATTAAATGTGGGAATAGTGAAATGTGCTAAACAAACTGATGAGACCACTTCCTCTGTGGATTAAGATATAACGGTTTATTGTTCATCAATTTAATGTTCAGGAGCTGTTTATGCGAACTATTTATCGTTTTCCCCCTGTTCTGCTAATGGCTAAACTGTTTGTCACGCAGTGGTGACATCGCCACTTGGCTCCACTGGTTCCGCCAGGTGTAGAACCCCTTTATTTAAACTAGACATTACCAGCGTCATTTTGAATGTTCACAACAAGCTGAGTAGAATGTACCTGGAGTTCATCCGCCAGTAGATGGTAGTAGAGTCTAGTAAACACTAGATGGCCCATCTGCAGACAACAAAAGGTATAAAAATATGAAGATATAACTCCCGGGGGGAGGGGTACTCACCCCTTATTTGGGTGGGGGTGTGCTTCCCAAGCCTTATCAGACCCTGATCCCATTTCAGACCAGAAAATTTAATTTTCTATACCCCATTTCAGACCAAACTTAAAGAATCGGTACCCTATTTCTGACCAGATAGCAATTGTTGTGGTTTTACACATGCATATACATGTAATGCCCGGCTCGATGTAATAAATGCGAAATGGGCCGCTATTTTGCTTTCTCTAACATGGTTCCTGCAGCTAGCAACTCAGCAATTTTAAGACCTTTTTAAGACCTTTTAAGACCTAAATTTGTAAAATTTAAGACCTAACAATCCTTCGAGCTTTTATCGAAAAGTTATAATACAGGCCACTTCTTTACCAGTTTACTTATAAAATGCAACAAAAGTGATTTCATGTTCTGCCAAGGATATGTCCCAAGACCTTTTAAGGTCTGCATTCTTGATTGAAAGAACATGTCGATTGAATAGATCCAAGCCTATTTTTCATCAATGAAACGTAGAAAACAGAACAACAGTTTTAACAAAACAAAAGTTAATAATGCCCTTCTAAATACAGAGAAAGTCATTCTTCAGTTCTATAGCGTGAATGTTTTGCAAAGGGTCCTGACATGTCGGTTCCTTATTAAGACCTTTGGCACATCAAGAAAAAGTATACTACATAAACACCAAGTGTGTCACTGAATGAAAAAATCTGAATGGCCAATAGTCACAACCGTTAAGTTCCTCAGTGTTCTTCAACTCAGATTTCTTAGAACTCCCTTGCTTTAATCGACCTCAGAAAACGATTACTGTTCAAACCATCTGAAAACTTGCACAATTGATGCTTTCATCAATATTTTTTCATACAATCTGCAGAATTTGAGAATGAGAAACCAAAAATACTTTTCAACAAAAATATAAGACTTTTTAAGACCTCAAGGACTAGTTTATCCAAATTTAAGACATTTTCAAGGCCTTGAAAACACAAAATCAAAAATAAGACTTTCTAAGACTCCGCAAGAACCCTGTCTAAAGCGCGACGTTTGCGAAGTAACCGTCTGCGGGAGAAACCCCAGAAGAATGCTATTTAAAGGATAAATTAGTGTGTCGCAGTCGATTCTCCGCGAAAACCATACCCTTTTTCAGACAAGTCTGGCAAAATGTATACCGCATAACAGACCAAAACGGCCCGTAAAACCATACCTTAAAGGGAGGTGTATACCCGCATCGTCATTTGAGGGAAGTCCCCCCCCCCCCAGGTAGTAACGTCCCACTAATTAGTAGATTGTAGACAATCTGACGTTCTTCTATTTTGCCTTGTTCCCGGGCGCGTTTAGAACAGATCACTGGTGCGCGAAACGTGTGTCCTTGTCATATTCATGAGCAGCTTGAACCTTCCCAAGCACCAATATACTGACAAATGTCGAGTTTCAACAGAGGATCATAAAGTGCACTAAAGCCAACATTTACTGCTTGGTTTTGTGCGAGTGAATATCTTCTTTTACCTTGATGAGATGAAGCTCTCCCGTCCTCAGGTATGGTTGATCTATCGACTTCTTCCTCAGCCAGTGAAGACAGCTCTTGCCAAGATAAAACAAGCTGCAAAAGTTGTTGTGGTTTTAGATTACATGTAAGCTGCGAGGTTGATGTCTCCTTTTGAACAAAACGTTCACCTCAATCAGTGAATTGGGGAAGTAACGCTACATTATTCAGTACTTTTTTCTGTTCGATAATAGCAAAGTTTTTTTCCCCAAATTAATCTGTATCTTTTTTCAAATGCCAAGAGTAGCTAACTACATCTGCCTTCCTTCTAACTATCTCATTTTCTTCTTCGCCCAAACTGAACAAATCAAACGGTGCAATTAACTACTTTCCAAGACTGCCCGCTACGTTTTTCCATTGTTCAATCATCACACCTCTTCCCCTCCCTCTCTATTTGTTCCTCCTCGTCCAGGACCAAATAACACTCGTCCATCAGCGAAGTCGCCTTTCTTGTTCCCATAAATCCGAACTATGGCAAATTCAATGTAAGATACGCTGGCCAACAAGACTGGTGAATCTCTGAAACCTTTGGGTTTACGTTATAAAAATCCTGATCTCGCGATTTGGCACTTCTCTGTTCAGTGTTTTTCAGTTTTCCTTTTATGAATTTCGTGTGGTTTTATTTTAGATTTTTTGTGTAAATGTATATATCTTATGTAGCTGACATTTTATTCCTTGCTCTGACCCCTTACAAAATATAATATACGCTTTTTTTTAATAAGAACAATTTTATAAGAACAACGAGGCTCAAATTTGCCCAAAAATTAAGAACAAGCTAAGAACAATTGAGGCTCGGCTTCAGATGCAAACGGTAACTGAAAAGTTTTTATTGAAAAAACACAACACATCACGTCATTAGATGTGGCGTTTCATTGCAGGTCTTTCTGTAGTTAGAAACACTGAGTGAGCAGAGAAGAAAATCAAAACTGTGCTGCAAGTGTTTTATGACAGTGCCGACAAGTTTGTCTGCTAATGAATATATTTCTTGGGAACACTGTGATACACAGTGTATTTGTGCTGTTTATTCTGCAGTTAATAAATACAAATTGACATGCATGCTGGAAACAAGAACAATTTAAGAACATTCGAGGCTCAAATTGTGCAAAAACTTAAGAACAACGAGCCTCGGCCAAAATTTACTGGTTCTTATAAAAAAAGCGTGTAACCACTTAACTTTCGCTGGTGACTCCTTACCATCTTACACTCACTAAAATAAATGTGTTTTGTTTTTTGATTAATTTACTTGCTCGTCATATTCATTCCCTCCCTCGACTATTATAATTATATTGTTTATTATCTTTGCTCCCCACAAACCATTTAGACCTGTTACTTTTTGGCATCACCAGTTATAAACACCGAGACCCTCCCATATCACCCTTTTTCTCTCTCTACCAACAACCATTTTCCACTGTTGTTGTTTTTAATAAGTTATCTTACCTCAGGTACTCAGCAAAGTTTTTCCTTAAACGTTTCATCAAGTTTTCATCTTTTCGAAGTGTTATCAACCAAGTTTTTGTACACCATGGCCGGGTGTTTTCAGATACATGTATCAGGCTCACTGTAACTAGCCCATACATACACGGAAAGCTTATGAAACTATCTAAATGAATGTAATATTTTTAGGAGAACTGCGATTTATATTGAAATTGAAGAAAGTTTTCCGACCCAACCGCCCTGTCCAATTTCATTTTATGCCGTAAGTTGTAATCTTGTTATATTCAGTGGAGTTTGTTGTCGAAATCGTGTCAACGATTTTTATTAAATCATTTTTTCTTAATTTCATTCATTGATTAAAAAAAAATTCCGATATTTGCATTGTATTTCAAAGTGAACAACAAAGGCAGTAACAAGGAAATTAAAACGGAGATTCTGAATACCCTGACACGGTTTGGATGTTACCTTTAAACTACGGTATGACATTTTGTTAAATGTCATAGCGAAGGTAGTTCAAATATTGACCGAGTAGCGACCTTTGTATTGCCCTAACTCACGAGCATGCGGAAAACTGTTTCAAGAAAATATACTTTAAGAAAGAGCAACTGAGTGTAAACCGTTAAGTTAGTTCCGGTGAAATCTAACCATAGCTATATTATCTAAGTTTGTTAAAACAACTTGTACATGCAGCTAGTTCTTCAAATGGATTACACCCTTTTTTTGGAAGAACGTCTAAGTTTTTGGATGAAACTTATTAACTTTTTCACGATCTCTGCCTCAAATGTTTTTGAAAAAGTTCTTGATATTTTATGAAATGGTGTCCGTCTGTATAAATGCACTCAAAGGCTGATATGTCGCAACACCCGTAACTCAGTTCATATCGTTATGTACCCACCAAAATCAAATGTTATTTGCACTGCTCCGTTCCATTCAATTCAAATTTATAGAAATATACGTTCCTTTGTTAGCCACAGCCTGGGGTGTGTTCTTAATTTTTGGCATTTTTTACAAAACGAGGTTCTTATATAAAAAAAAGTATGCAGTTTTAGACAAAATTTAGCGCGCATTTTCTTGTACGTCCAGTTTCTGGCCAGATACCTGGGAATAAGCTGGCTGGTCAATGGAGCTTGATCCAGTGAGGTGATCAACAGTGTGAGTGACTCTAAAACGTGGACATAAAAAAATTGAATTAGCAAGATATCTGAATGAACGCTAGCTTCCTTTGATACAGGGGTATGCCTTCGTAATATAACACAAGCTCTAGATCTGAATGGTTCAAATCTGGATGTAATTTATACTCTTGACTGCAGAACAAAAAATAGGAATTTACAAAAAACAGGCAAGTTTCTATTTCTGTTTTTGAAGGTATAACTTTGACAGTTATATCAAATGGATTAGGTAACTTTCAAGATGATTAGAGAGACTGTTTCGGCATTTCTGCAGTTTTAAGTGAAAATGGGTTCTATGACTGAATTAGATAAAACATGGAACTGTAAACATGATTAAGAACTATTTAAATTATATGCACCGAAAGATTTAACCAAATGAGAGTAGTTTGATAATATTTTGTGCAAGAATGTTGCAGTGCTTGAAGAAAACTTATGACTTTAAGTGCTTGGTCTGAAAGAGGTCCAAATCAAAATCTCGGTATTTTAAAAGTTGATGTTCTCTTTTTACTGTTGTCCTGGAACATCAACTGACCATGAAGACACTCAGTAGTTTTTGCTGCATATCAAATAATATAATACTGCATAATAATGTATACCTTCTTGTATCTTATTGTCATTACACTGAGCCAGGAGGGTCAGTTCGGCCCAGGCCTTTGGTAAATCAACATGTTCCCCAGTCCCTCCATCTCTGGTGCCAGCTCGACGCTGAAAAGCAATCATTTTGTTGCTAGTAGAGTGTTACAGTACATTAATCATGGTGGGGAATGAGGGGGGGGGGAGGGCTTGGTGACACTGAAAAGAATACTAGTTACAAGGGGTAAATTGTACTTAAATCATGCAGCTATACATGTATTAATTGCACCATGCTGGTTTTCATGCAGAGCCAAATGTAAACACTATATATAATATATATTTGTATGTATATACATATACATGTTAGAATTAGTTATATATAATATGTTTTTTAAATACAAATTTGGACCAGATTAAGATCGATAATGATCTAAACTATGTAAAGATGTACTGACACCAAACTCCAAGTGCTATAAAGACAATATTTCTTGCAAATGTTTTGTGGAAAACACAGGTATATTGATTCAGACACAATTTTGATATTTGAACTAATACCTTACTGTAAATTAAGACTGTAATCTATTTGGTGGGCCATTTGAGCGCATGCATTATAATTATGTCTGACTTACTTGTAATTAATTGAATTCCTAGATAAGTAAGCCTAAAGCCTTCTTGTTCTTATCACCAAACATTCTCATACTTTTTATTCAACCTACATGTACTCTGAATATACATGTATTGTCTATCCTTTTACAAATGTTGTAGATTCTCATACAGTATAATTAATGTACTTGATTGTTCATACTAGTTAATTAAAAGAGTTTGACATTATATTTTATCTTATCCATTGATAAATTACCTTTGCTCTCATCAACATCTGGTGTGCCAAGTCTTTATGTCTCATTTTATCTTCTTCATTGCTGTCATTAAACTGCAAACAAAAACTTACATATTTCTGTAGGCCGAGTACAGTAATTAAGTCAGATTGCATGGGTTAACGTTTACATGTATCAAAATATTATGAAATTAACAGTCAGCTAACAACATGACACTGTCAATTTACTGTTTTTTTTAACAGATCATAGCAACTAGTGCTAACAACATTTAAAACTGATTCCTGATTCCAAAAAAGCTTTAAATATTAATACACATGTTTACAAGTCTGTTGCCCAAAATCTATGATGCCCAAAATTATTGATTTAATATTTTAAACAAAAATTCACAGCAGGAACAATATTACAGTGTACAGAAAATAATATACATGCAAATGTTTTTTTTAACTTGGACTGAATTTTTAAACTAATTAAATTGCGAGTTTTTAGAAATTTTGCTTGCTGTGAGATTTAGCAGCTATGAAAACTGCAGACTGTGAGATGACACTCCAATGTTCAGTCTGAGTGTTAAGGCAAAACTGTGAGAGTTGGAAGATCTGGAGCAGGGTGAACATTTTGTTAAAGAGTGATGCACAGAACTTATGTACCAGAACTGTAGTTCCATAACCAAATAAAGTAAGACTGTTAATAATACAGACCTTTGCAACAAAATCATCTGTAACCTCAGAAGACAGCCTCCTAAATAGAGTTAACAGGTAGTTACTCAGTCATAAGTTTACTTCTTTTTCACAAAGAAGTTGTGTCCAAAATTAGTAAACTTCAAGAATATTCTATATAATTAGTTTATATATATTTGTGACACTTTTGCTTACACCAACTAAACATGTCATTGACTACTATAATTTATTGAAGGATGTTTACTTAATACAATTACATGTACAATACAGTCAGGTAACTGACATCCCATATACCAGGTTAGTTTAAGTTTTCAATCAGTTTACTTACTCTTTCTCAAAAAGCTTAAGCCAAAGTTTTATATTATTACAATAGGTTCTTGCCAGCACCCACATATGACATAAGCTTTGATCTGGCATCAACTTTTAGAAGTTTGCTATTTACGACACATTTTAAAGCTTTCTTTACAAATTAAAAGACAAAACATGGTGAAAAAAACTATTTCTGGTTGATGAGGTTGGACTATTTTTGGAGGGGGAAACCTTTTGTTTCAGTTTTGATACGATGAGGCTGAGAAATAGTTTAATTCTTTTACCACCGACTCACAGATGTGATGAATCATCTATTGTGCTTGTTCCAAGCAATGGATTCCAAGCAGGGAAGGAAGGGGATAAAATTTTTAAGTTTGAATACTTGTGATGAAAGAAAAAAGCTGATCAAAAAAAAAGAAAAAAAAGTAAGTGTGGCAGCAACTTTGAAATGCGGGTGCTGATGTCTGACAAAAAGCCAGAGACTTTTTTAATTGGCCTAACCTGGAATTTAATGTTATGTAACAATTAATTATAGATACATGTACATAATTATATTAATGTTGTTTTGTTGCTTTGTCTGACCTTTGATACTATCTAAAATCCTGCACTATCTGTGCAGCTACAGTATAGGCACAGCTCCCCGCGCCAAAGCAATTGAAAATCTCAAAATTTCTGCGCTAAGCCTACAACATTAAAGTATATGAAATACTAATTACTATGAAAACTTTGCAGTTCAAAGGTAACACTACGAGATGATGTATGGACGTTGTATTAAGAGATAATCACATTCTGACTTAGATTTTTACAATTTTAAAACTATTATAAACAAGAAATATACAGAACTTGATCAAATGAGCAAGTAGTCAGGTGGCTGTATTTATAAAACAACAAATGAACAATTGTCAATTATATTAAAGCTTCAGTTCAGACAGTTTAAGCTAAGAGTAAATACCTCGATCTCAAAAATGTCGGAGGTGGAGGAATGGATTTTCTTGCCAGCCGATCTTCCAGCGCAAGACGCTGACTGTGGGAGATAATTCCAAACTTGTGAACCACTGCAACACGCTCAATGGGCATGATGATGTTTCAAGAAAGGACTAATTAAACTAAAGTCGAAGGTTTTATGTTGTAAACACAACCACAGCCTCTGTCTTGAAAACCGAACTAGAATTGAATCCAGATCTATACTATTTGTTCCTTTACAAGAAATACACAAGAAGGTAATTTTTTTTCATTAACAAACATCAAACAAGACTTTAAAATAATAGTTCTTGTGTTCAAAGTTGTCCAAGTCACTTTTGTCCGCCATTTTGGTTGGTTGTCAAGGAAAAGGTTTCTGAGCCCACAGTTAAAACCGCTGACTGTCCTGCTTTCGGTTTCAGTTGGAAGGGGAAATTTTGTAAGTTCCGTGAAACGGAAATAAGCCTAAAAATATCTTGTTATCTTCTTTAAATCAATAGGGTTTTTTGCACCTTCAAGAGCGTCAAAAGACTGAAATCACAGCGATCAACAAGGAAGCCACCTGAAAGCGTCTGTCTGCCATCTTGGTTACTCACGGTTGAGTGGTCTGCAGCCAGGTGGTGTTGTTGTAGTGACGTCATCACCGTCCACACTACACCGTTTTCAAACGAAAACGATACTGTTTTCGATACGGCTACCG
>JAOBYH010024897.1:0-12554 GCA_025403525.1 Umimayanthus kanabou | reverse complement strand
GTGGGGGTGGGGGTGGGGGATGATTTCTGTGTGGTTTTTGTTCTATCGATCGAACTTCGGCTGAACCTTCATTTTATGTTTCCCCAAGGCGCGGAATAGAAGTAATCGTTCTAAATCAATTAACTATATAGTTTATTCTACTCTATGTGTAAGTTTAATCTGTGAGTTAATCCAACTTGGTTTATGCCTAAACAAAAACCAATCCAGCTTACTTTCACCATAGCCGCAACCGTAACTACTCTTTCGAATATTTTTGTTGGTTTAAAATGTCCTACATAATGAGACTTGGGAAACCAGAAAGTTTAGGAAAAAAATAAAGAAATTAGATAGAGTTCTGCTTTTTATAAATGTCAGTGTGAATTGAAGAAGACTCAGGAAGTACACAATTTCTGAGAAGTTTCTTTCTTCCCTCCCTTGGAGAAAAGGTATTACAAAATTAATAGCGAAGTCAGAGAAATGCGTGTGACACAGCTGGCAGTGGTGTTTGTAACCATGGTAACCTTTGTATCAGGTGAGTTGGTTGTGGTTACTTGCTATTAATGGATTGTTGTTTTAGTAGTGATGATAAAGATAAAAACAATGATAATGATATTGATAAGATTAAGGGTAATGATAGTAATAATGATAATTGTAACGATATTGAAAAAATATCTGGTAGTCTTGCATAAAGATTTTTAAAAATTATATTTTGTCAACTTCACCACAATATATACGGGCCCAGAAAATTTCAAATAGAAAGAAAAAAGTTAAGACAGCATGAAACGGAAAGAGTCAGGTTTTTCTCAGATGGTACATATGGTATCCAAGATCTATATCGTGTACTAGTAACTACTACTGAAAATTATCAGCTTATTATTAGCTATGTGTTTAAATTGACTTAATACCGTAACTGTGGTAAAACAAATCGGTATTGGTGAAAGAGCTTCAATAATTAAAGAGTGGATTGGCATTCAGAAAGTGACAGCCTATTCCTGATTGGAAAGGAAATAAATTGCTACTGTCTCCAGAATCTTTCAAAATGCAACAACAATGTCTACGTTTTTTATAGAAACACTCTTTTATTGTGGTCAAACTTTATAGAAATCATCTTTAGTTTTAGTTCAGTTGTTTGTCTTTCTACTTACAATGTTTTTCCATATAGTAGCTTGAAGTACATAGTGCGTTAAAAACTTTTTGTCTGTTGAAACACAAAAAAAATGCCACAAAGAGCAAAGCAATTTTGTCTGAAATATTTTTAATTTTAAGAACGTGTTAAATTTCTCCACGTCTGTTCAACCTAAATAATGCAAATTTACTTACAAAAGTAAAATGTATTTGTATCGTGTACCGTCCACGGAAGAAGCAAGTTTTGGTCAATAATAGTTTATCGCTCTTCCTAAACTGAGATCCAAGGATTGTTTTATTTGATGTGAGGAAAAAACACTTTAAAAATCAGTTTTACCTGGATTTGCTTCAATAATAGATACGTGTTTTCACGAAAATGAATGGTCACACAACATTGTCATTCACTGCATTGTGGATGATCTCCTTAAATATCCTTTATATTTAAGAATGGTAATGGTCTGAATGGAAGTTTGACTGAAACTTCTTTTGGCCTTGCAAAGAGGTTGATTAGTAGTTACCAAAACTAACTAAAACGGTACTAGCAGTTAGGACACACCAAGCAAATATGGCCTTTTTTCAAAATTATTTAAAGGAATTAGTGTGCTTGTAAAATATTTGTCTACAACAAACTGGCAAAAAATTTCGAAGGAAACTGATTATAGAATTTCCAATAGTTTATCTGTATTCCACCATCTGCATCAGGAGAAGCAGCTGTACAAAGTATCACCAAATGCTAACATGTCTGCTTCCAGAAGTCTCCACGTTTGTTTTAACAAACAGCGGCTTTTTATTCCAGTTTTTGCCGAGCACGAATTACATACTCATAGGAAGCAGTGGATTAAACACAGAATGCGTGTTGGTCATCACAAACATAAATCCAACACAATAAAGTTTCACGCTTCTCAAGACACCATGGGCCGAGCCCAAAAGAGACAACAAGGTGAGAATACCACACAACTTCCCTCTCATTTGTATGAAGAGAGACAAATTCAGGGACAAGACGAACAACAATATAAGATTCAGCCAACTATGGGACATCCATCAGTCGTACAAACAGGGAAAATTTACCCTATCTTTAGTGAGAATGGCAAAACTCAACGTATGAGAAATCCGAGGATTGAACAACAAGAAAATAGAAATTCTACATCAGTGGAAGAAAACATTGCTGGTGAAGGGATTGAAGGCAATAAGCAGGTACGTGTAAACGCTCAAGGTTTGAATCTTCTTCTTAAAGAGGGTCTGAAAGGAGAGTTTCAAGAAAAAGTGGAGGAAAAGGAGCTTCCACCACCACAACAGCAGCAACAGAAACAGCAACAACTAAACCACGAAGGGAAGCAATTATATCCGGAGGTGACAGAAAAAAATAGACAGATTCAAGGGGTACAAACTGACACAAATTACAGACAAAGTCAGCAAAAAGAACAAGAAATTGGTCAAGGACACAGACAAGCACAAAAACAACGTACTGATACCAACGAAAATTATCGCTTACAACAGGAACTACAGAACACGAGGCTGGGTCATAGACAGGGTGACATAAAAGGAGCGGACGGTAACATGGTGTCTCATATTGGTGTTGAACAAGGACATGACACAAATATCGGCCATGGAGGGGCCGCAGAACAGCAACGTATACAAAATCAAAACCAGGGAATGCTTATAGGTAGCAATACAGTACAATCGGAAGATCACAGACTAGAAAAAGACAACAATCCTGAGCAGGGACAGATGCAAGGACAGGCTGTGTCCAATGGCAGAAAAGAATCTCGATTACAAAAAACAGAAACGAGCGTTGACCATAGTTTTGGCCACGAACAAGGTCAAGTCACGCAGGTAGAACAAACGCAAGAACTGGGAGTGTTGCAAGGTGAAGGACAAAATAAGCAAACGGAGAGGCAACCACAGCAGGAACGGGTTAAAGGAAACTTGGAAGGACAGACCACAGGCCAGGAAGCAGTAGATCAGACCCAGAAACCAGGAATGATACAGGAAGGAGTACAGAAAACTACAGATATAGAACCACAACAGGTAACAGGAAACATGCAAGGACAGATCACAGGCCAAGTAGCAGTAGATCACACCCAGGACACAGGAATGCTTCATGAAGGAGAACAGAAAAGTACAGGTATAGAACCACAGCAGGAACGGGTAACAGGTAATCTGCAAGGACAGATCACAAGCCAAGTAGCAGTAAACCACACACAGAACCTAGGAATCATACAGGGAACAAAACAGAAAAGTATAGATATGGAACCACAGCAGGAACAGCTAAAAGGAAACTTGGAACAGAATACGGGACAAGTTGAAGAACATGGACAGGACAACCTACAACCAGTGGAGACAGCGCATGCAGCTACTCCTGAGAAGATTAGACTGGCGAAGATAATTGAAACAGATCAAAACAACGAACAAATTCAAAATCACAGACCCATGCACAGCCCAAATCATAAACAAGTTATTATACAAGGACAGGTAGGAATACAAGAAAACGTTGAAGGGGAAGAACAGAGTTCAGTACCCAACCAGGTGAGCGGAAATACCACTCTTGAGTTGCATAAGGTTGCCAGAGAAAACCAACAATGGGAACATAGTTATCAGCAAACTAACAACGTGAAAAACATCCAAAGTCAGAGAACTGATCAAAATCGAATTCAGGGTGAAATACCGGAAACTTCAAATACGCAGAAATTAATTCTAAACCACGGGCAAGTAAATAGCAGCAAAGTATTAACAAGACCAAATCAAGCAGTTGCCTCGAAAGAACAGCAACATAAATTGCAAAAACAGCAGAGGATAGAGAACCAAAGACAAGGTCTTGACCAGAAACAACGCCCCCAAAATATGCAGGGAACTGAATTGCAACAGGAAGAAAGAATTGGGCATAAGCACCCAGCGGTGCTTCAACAGATTCAGGAACCGAAAGAGAAAATGAGAAATGTGCAACAAGGACAAATGGCAGAGCAACCATTGGAAATTTCACTCAGAAAGGAACATGGAATTGAAAACGGAAAAGATGAGAGACAACAAGAGGAGGTCGTACGGGTTTTAGAGCATTTAAGGATGCAAAGGAAACAACAGACAAATAAAACTGGACCGGGATTGTTATCTGTCTTAGGAAAACTACAAGAAAATAGAAAGGATCACGAATCAACAAAACCAGAAGTAGGAGTCGGACTACAATCACAACTTGGACAAGAACAAGAAGTAAAGTACGAGCAAGATACGAATCTACATGTACAAAGTCAGCAGCTGAAACAACACGGTGAGAAACAAAATGAATCAATAATTCTTCACGTACAACAGCCAGGTGCTGAACAGAATCAAGAAAACACTGGACAGATAGGCGGACAAGGGAATACGCAAACTCAGGGAACAGCATCAGTACAAGCACACGGTCAAGATGCTGCACAGATACTGAGACTAAGGCAAAGTAACACAGTTCAAGAGGGAAAATCAGCACGTTTGAATGAACAAGAGTTAAGCAAAAGCCAAAACAAAATCCAGGAACAAATTAGTCTTGGAAATGGAACCACCTTTGGTAATCACACAGGACAAAAAGAAGTTAAAAAGACAGAACAGCAAAAACAGGGACCAGAGGAAGGAGTTGAGGAAGAAGGGAATCTGGGTGAAAAACAGGTATCAGAGGCAGTTTATGTTCCAGAAATGGAGCAAAAACAAGTCCATTTGCAAGAAGGAAATCAGCATTTACAAGGAGAAAAGCCAGCACTGAACGGGGAACAAGGAAAGGGAAATAAGTATCTAAAATTGAAAGGTAAAAGCGAAGAAGAACTGACTGAAGGACAGGTAAAGGGTCAGGGATTAATTAACAAACAGGAAAAAGCGGGAATAGGCCCTCAAAAACAAGGGCTTGTTAGTGGTGATAATCAACAACAGAAAATAGTCAAAGGGCAGAAACAAGAACAGCAACTTGAAACGCCTACACAGGGAGAGAAGGTTGTTAACAGGAATGGACAAATAGCGTTACACGAAAAAATTAAAATAAGGCAGAAAATATTACCTATTAGAATCCAGGGAAATGGATATTTTAGGAACATTACAAATCTTCAGCCTGAAGAGTTGGACAGAGAGAACAATACTTACAGCCATCCTGTAGTTCAAGGAATTAACACGATGATGTTGAACGAGAAGCAAGAAAGCTTCCATACGTCCAATGATACGGTAATGACGTTAGGAAATGTCTCAACAATTGGCGTTGAACCCTTGAAAAGACCCTCAGAACAGAAAAGAGTAAAAACACTACAACTAACAAAGTCTCCAGAACAAAATGGAAGATTTCAACAACAATCTGTTATCCAACCTAACACAAAAGAGAAGTGGGATGCCTCCACAAAAGGTCGGAAACAACAAAACAGTATCCAAGGACCAATAACTACCGCAACTCACGGAAACAGCAGTATCAATTTACACAGGGAAGAGCTAGAAACTGAACGTAAAAATCAAACTAACGTAGGCGAGGGAGGAAACGAGATGACAAAAAACCTAACACAAGGACGCAGGCACCCTTTGACAAAGCTGCAATTACAAGGTAATAGTTTGGCCGCTGCTTCGATTCTTGAGTCAAACGTTAGTAACGCGAGTTTGAACTCCGATCGAGAAGCTATTCTCAAGTTGCAGCAGCATGATAATTCTGACCAAGCAAGTTCTTTGGATCACGACTGGAAACCAAGAAGTTTGGCAAGTTTGTTAAAGTTGATCAAAAAAAAGCAACGCAGAAGACAATGCAAAAGGGGAATGTGCGCACAGCAAGGAGGAGGAGGGTGGAATTACGGGACAGGCGCTTCAAATGCACAAATAGGATGGAATTACGGGACAGGGGTCCCAAATGCACAAATAGGGTGGAATTACGGAACAGGAGCCCCAAATGCACAAATGGGATGGAACTACGGAACAGGGACCCCAAATGCACAAGGAGGGTGGAATTATGGAACAGGGACCCAAAATGTACAAGGTGGTTGGAATTATGGAACAGGTACCTCGGCGGCAACATCAACAACAACACATGCACAAGGAGAATGGAATTACGGAGCAGAAACAGGTACTTCAAACATACAAGGAGGTTCCAATTGTGGAACAGGTGCCTCGAGTTTGCAAGGATGTTTTAGTTACGGGACTGGTGTCTCAGTTGCGCCAGCCGGGTCGAATCATGGATCAAGTGGATCGTCTTCTCAAACTGGATCAGTCCATGGAGCAGGTACTTCGATTTCACAAGCTGGGTCTAATCATCGACCAGGAAGTCCAAGTTCACAAGGAGGAGAAGGAGGAGGGGGAGGAGGAGGAGGGGGCAATACACGGCCCGGGGGGGGAGGCGGCGGAGGCGGGGGCGGAGGAGGGGGCCAAGGTGGAATAGGAGGAGGAGGAATAGGAGGAGGCAATCATGGTGGGGTAGTAGTAGGAGGAGGTGGTGGTGGTCATGGGGGTACAGTTGGAGGAGGAATGGGAGGGGGAGGAGGAGGCGGTGGTGGTCATGGTGGAGCAGTTGGAGGAGGTGGAGGAGGTCATATTGGGATAAGTGGAGGAATAGGAGGAGGAGGCAGTGGTCATATTGGGATGGGAGGAGGAGGAACAGGAGGAATAGGAGGTCATGTTGGGATAGGTGGAGGAGGAGCAACAGGAGGAGGAGGAGGTCATGTTGGGATAGGTGGAGTAGGAGGAGGTCATGTTGGGATAGGTGGAGGAGGAGGAGGAGGCCATGTTGGGATAGGTGGAGGAGGAGGAGGTCATGTTGGGATAGGTGGAGGAGGAGGAGGAGGTCATGTTGGGATAGGTGGAGGAGGAGGAGGAGGCCATGTTGGGATAGGTGGTGGAGGAGGAGGGAGTCATGTTGGAATAGGTGGAGGAGGAGGAACAGGAGGGGGAGGCGGTGGTCATGGTGGAATAGTTGGAGGAGGAATGGGAGGAGGAGGAGGAAACGGAGGCGGAGGCGATGGTAATGCCACAGAAGAAAGTGAGTGTAAAAATATTTTCTTCTTTTCCATTTTATTCTTGAACATTTTCGTATTTAATTTAAGCCTGCAAATATGTGTTTTCTATAAAGTTTAAGAACATTTTTAGCACTTTTGTGGAAAATATATTTGTGAAAAATCCAAGATGGCAGGGATGTTGTGAAACGACCTTGGCAACGGTATCAGTGTAAATGAAAACCTGATTGTTGTCATGGGAATTAGTTAGCAATCTCAAAGCTGCTTACATACCAAATGTCCAGCTTTGATCTGTAAACATTTACAAAATCATGGGGAGGGGTCCAATTGCACCCCCTTCCCCCCTCCGAGCTGATTTGTCAGTAAAATAGTTTGTCGTTGAATGACTTTTTACTTTAAAATATATGTCAACTATACGTATTGTTTTAACAGATAATTCAACTGTAAACGGAGAAATAAAATCAAACTGCAAATGAACTATCCCGCCAATGATTATCAATCAGTCAATCAACCAAACATGCAATCAAACAATTAAGAGTTGTATTATAGATGTTCGCAATCAATTACACACTTTTTCAAACAAACAACAAATAAATCTATTAAACTAGTGTTACTTTGTCAGCTTTCAATATTTCAACCCTATATACAAACATCAACTCAGTACTAAATTCAGGCGGGTTTTGTTATGTCCTGATTTTTGTGACGTCAGTGATTGGTTTGACGTTTCTAAACCACTCTATGCTTAGGTGATGCAGCATTTGAACAAGCGGCTTTGGTTGTCCATAATCACTTCCGCCGGATACACAACGCCGACGACATGATTCTCGACAGGGAGCTAAGCGACCAGGCCAAAGTGTACGCCGAAGTGATTGCTAAGAAGGGTGTCCTGGTGCACTCCTCAACGGAGGCCCGTGGTAATGTTGGTGAAAACCTTGCCATGGCCTGCAAGAGCAGTGGAATACCGCTGACCGGAAAACAAGCAGTTACAAATTGGTGAGAAAATCGTTGATACTTCTGTGATA
This sequence comes from Umimayanthus kanabou, assembly GCA_025403525.1. Classification (NCBI taxonomy): domain Eukaryota; kingdom Metazoa; phylum Cnidaria; class Anthozoa; order Zoantharia; family Parazoanthidae; genus Umimayanthus; species Umimayanthus kanabou. The sequence goes on along the minus strand of JAOBYH010024897.1, from coordinate 4,489 downwards.
TTTTCATGGTATTTAAGAAGCGCTAAAAATATCAAGTTAGCAATCCTACTGCAAAGAAACATTTAATGTTTCTAAATCAGTGTATCGTAATGCTAAAATTTGGTTTGTGTGATGTTGGCTTGCCTACAATAGCATTTTTGTTGGATGATTTAAGCGAAGTGTTTGCTGCTGATGTTGTTTTTAATTTTTTCCTTCAAACCCATACTTTATGACATGTTTTATATGTATCCACTCTGTAGGTACAACGAATTGTGTAAGTACAAATTCAATGACCCCTTGTTCAGTAAAGACACAGGCAATTTCACCTGAGTTGTGTGATATTATGACATGTTTTATATGCATTCATACTGTAGGTACAACGAAGTGTGCAAGTACAAATTCGATGTCCCTTCGTTCAGTAAAGAAACAGGCCATTTCACCCAGGTTGTGTGGAAGGACAGCATGCAGCTGGGAATTGGCAAGGCGCGTGGAACATGGCAGGGAATGCCTTGCATCTTTGTCGTGGGTCGCTACAGAGAAGCGGGAAACTTTAATAACCAATACAAAACGAAAGTGTTGAAGGGGAGTTTTGACCGCAGTTATTGCAATAATATTCATCAGGCACACGCTGGAAGAAAGTAAATCTACACACTATGTAGAGCTCTTTTATTTAAAAAACCTTGTTGTTGCACAGGCAGCCCAATACGCTTCTTGTTTTATGTAAAGACCGATTCACGTGGTACACCTATTGCCTACAGCTCTCGCATGCAACCTGTTTTCGACACCTTTAGGACACGAATTGCGTCGTGTAAATCAAGTCTAAAACTTACCTTAAATTATTGCGTCCAACTTTAAAAAGTTGTAGCGTTTTGAACAATGTTTTAAATTTGGAAAACCATACCATATTTAGTGTCCGCCATTTTGTTTGTTGCTCTCCCCAGTCTCCCATCGGTGACAAACCAGTTGATCAAGTTTTATGGTATCGTGAGCTAAAAGTTGTGCGCGTGTAAATAGCCGGTAAAGCATGACCAAGTTCTGTTGCGTGCGAGTGTTATAGGTAATAGTTTTACCGTGTAAATCGGACTGAAGAACAATTTTATGAGAACAATCACGCTCAAATTTGACTCAAAATTAAGAACAATTTAAAAGAGTTGAGACTCGGATTCAAACTCGAATGTAACTGTTTACTGAAGTTCTTGACACAGAAAATTACTTCGCCAGAAACCAGCGCAAATGTCGGGGTACAAATACCTTACTGTTTTTCACAGGAGGAGAACTCAGATGTGTGTAGACACAAGAACAATTTAAGAACATTTGAAGTTTAGATTGCCCGGCGTAAATTTAAGAACACTGAGGCGGTGTTTACATAATACCGGATCGAGTTTCATTCCGGTACGATTTCATCCCGGTTCCATACTGAATATCTATATTCGTTTACATGATACCAACTAAAACGTCATTCCGGAATGAGTCATTCCAGAATGAGTTCATCCCGGCAGTCGCACCGGATCAAAATTTTCGTTACGGAACGGAATCTTGCCGAACGTTCTACAAGTATCATGTAAAGGAGGTACGAGCTCCTCCGGTACGGAATTAGGCACGTGTACTCGTATTTTAGATTACCGCACTTTCATTCCCGAATGAGAACTTCTGTGTAAACGTGAAATGAACTATGTGCGTCGTACTGGAATGGAACTCATTCCGATATCATGTAAACACCATCTGAGGCTCAGTCAAATTTACTGGTTCTTATAAACAAATGCATGTAGCTGAGATAATATGCAATGGAATCGGGTCTTGGTGGAAGTGCGAGAAAAAAGTGAGAGAAAGAAACGATAGCTTGTAATACAGCCACCTTATTTCCTTAAAACGAAGGCCTGACACAAATGGTGTCAGAATGTATGCTTTACGTCCAGAGTTTGGAAATGAGCGCTGATTGGATACTTGACAATAAGTTGGTAAGCACTTTCCATCACTGATTACCCGATAGTTGCTTGCCACTTGTGAGTGGGTATCCGCGGTCATCGAAGTGTGTCATGAGTCGCTTTAGTTTGAGCTTCCACCCTTTTGTGTCCCGTCTACAAATTTACAAGTTCAATGTGCAGCAGGTAACAGTTGCACATTATTTGCACAAAGATTGAACTTAGCTTGCTATCACATTGATGCTTTACTGCACGTATAACTAAAGTTTATCGCTTTCGAGAGTTTGACAAAGATAACACTCCTGTCGCCAGTATTCCGGCCTTTTCTAAACCTTCCTATTTCTTGGTTCGGTGAAACACAGGGAAAGTGTTCTTTGACTTACTTCGCAAAAACACATAGCCTCAAGTCCTCCATTTCCATACTGATTTGAGGCAAACCAACTGAAATTTAAATTCTGCTGCGAAATTTGCAAGCATTGCCATCGACTTACGTCCGGTAAATCATGATTGAATTATAAAAAATGACAGGCTGCGAAATGCAGTGTGACACGATTTGTCAGGCCTTCATTTCTTCTTTCTCTCTTATTTTCTGTTCTTCGTGAGTATATTAAAGAAGGCCTGATCGTAGTTTAACTTTGCGAGTATTTAGACAGGTAGAGTAATGGGAGTGACTGAGGCCTCGTTTACGCTATGTTATGAACGGGCCTTCTGTTCACACTTGGAGCGATTTTTCCGGCACGTGTTTTATGCCACTGCGAACGTGAGACGCAAAGCTCTTTCGAAAGTCATGAAGTGTCTCATATCAAATGTTTTTGTTCCGCGAATGTCTGTTCTCGTATGCAATGTAACGCAATAATTTTGTATGAATATTAGAAAAATATCGTTTTCGCAAGATCCTTGAACACTGATGCAAATAGCACAATAAATTACTTAGAATATTCTTTTTGGGAAAGAAAATAAAGTTATTGTATTGAGTTGAATTGTATTGTATTGTATTGTATTGCATTGCATTGTATTATATTGTATTGTATTGTACTGTACTGTATGGTGTTGTGTTGTGTTGTGTTGTATTGTATTGTATTGTATTGTATAAAGTTTCTTCACCTCAGTTGTCGGTTCCTTGGGTCGCCATTGTACATTTTAGGGCCATTGCAAGAGATTTAGGGATGATCTTCAGGGAAGAATTCCCCAGTAACGACCATAAAATATATACGGGAGACATAAGGAAACAGCAACCGAGGTAAGGAACTAATTTCAATGTGCTATTTGCATCAACTCTTAGGGATTTTACGAAAATGATCGTTTTTCTTTTCAAAGTCTAGTCCTAAAATTGAATTGTTACTCATAAGTCACACCACTCACAGGCAGCCCAAGCCTACAGCTTGTATTTGGGGGTTGCGTGAGGGATCGAGCGATCTATAAAACTTCGCTCGATTTCTCATAATGGTAGAATATTATATTAGAATATTAGAATAAACCTGACGTTAAATCGGCCAGAATGGCTCCAAACTACACAGAGCACACAAATGCAAGACAAAACTGAGGAGTAAGTCAACCCTTTTTTTGTAGTTCATGGTAATATTCTACCATTTTGAGAAATCGACTGAACTCCCATACAAAGTCTTACAAATCGCTCGACCCCAAAAGACAAACTGTAAGCTTGACCTGCCTGTGCACCACTCTATCTGCCTGAGTATTAACTCTCAGCTTAGGCCGCCTGTGGTTTTCCGCAAATATTTAGTGTAGTAGGAAAGTTCTGACCGCAGATAAGCAGCAATATTAGTTACGACAAATTTAGGGGAAACAATAATTGTAGAATATGCTTTTAAAACTTGTAATTCCTTGTTATTGAAACAAAATATTCAAGAGATTGATATTGACAGTTGTCCGATACAAACGAATTGACGATAATATAAGACTTTGAAAGATATCTTTTTGCAGAAAAGTATTACATTTACAGACAGTAGCATTTTAAAACAGGTGAAACTAAACTAGATCACATTTATAGGCTAGCGTCAAGCTAGAAATGTAAGGTAAATTTTAAAATATTCTAAATTGAGAAATAAAACTACTACTATTTGAATTGTAATGCTAAAATATTACATACTAAATAAATTAAATGTTGTTTATCTATGTGTTCAGTACAGCATATGAATAAAGCTACGTACCGTTCTTGTTGGACTACGGTTGTTTCTATAATGATACAGATAATAACAACAATAGGACTAGGTGGAGACTGATTCATTCTGTAACCATTACGGGTGATAAACAAAATTGGGTGAGCGTGGAGCGCGAATCCAAGTTGTTTTAACGAGTAATGATTACAGAGAGAATTGGACGACATGAAGTCCTATTACAATTAATTTGTTATAAAAATTACACTTTACAAAAATGAAAAATGTTTGTATCTTGTAATAAATTTTTTTTAATAGCACTCTCATCTACAATCAGATTTTCAGAGGTTAATAATCATAATAATAATGAGGTATTTATAGAGCGCTTATTCTGTGTTCTAAGCGCTTAACAGTAAAACTCTAATCTAGATAGACTAACTATAAGGAAAAGAAGAGAAATAAATATATATGAAA
>JAOBYH010024786.1:0-12555 GCA_025403525.1 Umimayanthus kanabou | reverse complement strand
ACTATTTGCGGAACAGCCGGAGCATCATGTAAATAATAGAATACAATTAAATAAAATTGATTGATTGATTGATTGATTGATTGATTGATAGTAGTAGTAGTAGTAGTAGTAGTAGTAGTAGCAGCAGCAGCAGCAGCAGCAGCAGTAGTAGTAGAAGTAGTAGTAGCAGCAGCAGCAGCAGCAGCAGCAGCAGTAGTAGTAGTAGTAGTAGTAGAAGTAGTATTGCAAAGGGACTTTAAGAAAAGGACTCAAAGCAACTCATAAACGTTACAAGATAAATACCTGTAAATGTTTTTGGCAATGTTTCCCAAAAATAAGTATACGTTACCCGGATCAATAATGCTTCCACGTCTGCAAACTGCTGTTGGTATCGCAACTCCATTTCCCTCCTTCGCTGCTGATATCTTTCTTCCTGCAGTTGGTATCGTGTTTGCATGTCCATCATTTGCTGTTGGAATCGTGTTTCCATCTCCGTCATTTGCTGTTGGCTTTGTACTTGCATGTATGTCATCTGATGTTGGCATCGTGTTTGCATCTCCGTCATTTGCTGTTGGCTTTGTACTTGCATGTCTGTCATCTGATGTTGGCATCGTGTTTGCATCTCCGCGATTTGTTGTTGACATTGTGTTTGCGTGTCGGTCATATTTCGCTGGCATCGTGTATCCATGTCTGCCATCTGCTGTTGGCATTGTGTTTGGATGTCCGTTATTTGTTGTTGGCTTTGTGTTCGCATGTTTGTCATGATTCGCTGGCATCGTGTTTCTAGGATTTCACATCGTGTATCTATGTCTGTAATCTGTTGTTGGCATCGTGTATCCATGTCTGCCATCTGCTGTTGGCATTGTGTTTGGATGTCCGTTATTTGTTGTTGGCATTCTGTTTTCATGTTTGTTACAATTCGTTGGCATCGTGTTTCTAGGTTTTCACATCGTGTATCTATGTCTGTCATCTGTTGTTGGCGTTGTGTATCCATGTCTGTCATTTGTTGTTTGAATTGTGTTTGCATGCTTGTTATTTGTTGTTGGCATCGCGTCTGCATCACCGCTGCATTCGTTTGGCATCGTATATCCATGTTTGTCATTTGCTGTTGGCATCGTGTTTGCATGTCTGTCGCAATCGTTTGGCATCGTGTATCCATGTCTGTCATTTGTTCTTTGCATTGAGTTTGCATGCCTGTCATTTGCTGTTGGCATTGTGTTTGCATGTCTGTCGCATTCGTTTGGCATCGTGTATCCATGTCTGTCATTTGCTGTTGGCATTGTGCTTTCATGTCATTCAAATGCTGTTCTAATTGTTTTACTATGCCCATTAGTTGCTTGTCTGTTTCTTCCTGCTCTGGCAATTTTTCTTCATATCGTTTATCCATGCCTGTCATTTGCTGTTGACACTGTGTTCGCATTTCCGTCAAATTCTGTTGGCAGCGTGTATCCATTTCTGTCATTTGCTGTTTGCACTGTGTTTGCATGTCGGTCATCATCTGTTTGAATAGTGTTTCCATTTCTGTCATTTGCTGCTTGCAATGTGTTTGCATGCCCTTGATTTGCTGATTGCATCGTGTTTCCAGGCTACTCATTTGTAATTTGCATTGTGTTCGCACGTCTTTCGTTAGTGTTGCTAAGTCCTTAAGTTGCTGTGTAAAGACAGTTTCGCTTTCCTGGTAACTGCCTTCCGTATCTGCCAATGGCAGCTGGTATCTTGCTTCTATTACTTTAGACTTCTGGTTGCATCTTGCGTCAATAGTGACATGTGTATATCGATTGTTTCCCATGTCCTCCTGTTTGATATTGGATAAGACTATAAGTTTCAAATTTCTAAAGAATCTGAACACGTTTTTTCCTTTTGTGTGTAGAGGTAAAAGTCACAGAAAGACTAAAACCTCTAACAAGAGTATCCCATACCCGCACCGATAATGTCGCGGAAAAGTACCGCAAAACAATTATTTTTTCTCAATAACAATGATACCTTCTAAGTGGTATTTAGGTTAGCAAGTAGGTTGCAATTGAGCGAGTATCCAATCAAGCGTTTCACTGATACAAATCTACGGCATGTAGCCGCAAATTTAGATGGTCAAGAAAAATTGAAATGGTGCTTTCCCAGTCTTTAATTGAAAACACTTCAATCTGAAGGGAGAAAATTAAACCTTTTAAGTATTCTGCTTGTTTAATAAATTTGCCACAAATCAGATCACAGATTGACTTAAACAAATAGATTGGACTACTTGTAACTCTCTTGAATGACTTTTCGATGTACCTATGAAACAAAACAAGTTTATAAAAAACCGCTGCACATATTATGTTACGTAGAACGAATGAAGCGGTAAGCTAACACCCACCAAGACCCATTTCCTAACTTTTTATGCATCCACGAAAAACATTCAGAGTTAAAAATTATACGAAAGAATGAATTTCTAATGAGCAGTCATCAAAGAACTGCAAGACTCTATCTACTGTCGTCAAAGAGGTACATGTATAGAGACCTTTAAATTTGACTGCGAGTTCGAGTTTGACTACGGGCACGACTTCTTAGCTTTTGATCTTGCAATAGTGACTTAAGCAATTCTCGTAGTAAACAGGAGAGCGGTCACAACATTTGATCCAACAATGATTTTATGAACTCCCATCACAAATTTCGTTGTACCGTACAAAAGGTTGCTCTTGTGGTGGAACTCGCACTCGTCAAATCTAAAAGTCTCCTTTACTACTATCACAACTGCCACCACAACTACAACTACCACAACCATTACCAATAGTTACAACTTTGACTACCAACACTACCACTACTAATGACCACCAACACTACCACTAACGCTGACCACCAACACTACCACTACCACCCAATACTACCACTACCACTGACTGCCAACACATCTACTACCACTGACACCAACACTACCACTACCACTGACCACCAACACTACCACTACCACTGGCAAGCAACGCTACCACAACCACTGACCACCAACACTAAGATTACAACTGACCACCAACACTACCCCTACCACTGACCACCAACACTACCACTACCACTGACCACCAACACTAACACTACCACTGACCATCAACACTACCCCTACCACTGACCACCAACACTACCACTACCACTGACCACCAACACTAACACTACCACTACCACTGACCACCAACACTAACATTACAACTGACCAACAACACCACCACTACCACTGACCACCAACACTACCACTACCACTGACCACCAACACTACCACTGACCACTGACCACCAACACTACCATTACCACTACCACTACCAATTCTAACGACTGGAAAACTAAAATTGAAGCTTCAACTAGGTTAAATTTCTTTAGTAAAGATATACAGGAAATCATAGAAGACCAATTTCTTAATGATGTGAAGAATTTTGATCTCAAAAAAGACTACTACAAATTCAGAACAAGCATTCACACTTTGTTTATTGAAACAGGTAGATATTACAGACCTGTACTTTCTCACCAAAAACGCACATGCAAGTTCTGTAACAACGATATAGAAGACGAAATGCATCTACTTTTCAAATGCACCTTATATGCTAACCTCCGACAAACACTTTTGCAAAATGTAACTACAATCCAAGAAATCGTTCAAGGCTTTATTCACATAAAAAAAACGACAATTCTCACAGCCAATTATATTCACAAGTGCTTTTCAAGAAGAAAAGTAATTCAACTCATGGAAATATGATCAAGTCTACAACAGCATGTATTTATTTTAATAGCTAGTTATTGTTCCTGTTTCTTCAATATTTATTGTAACGAAATGTACAAGGAAATTTTTTTAATTTGAGTGTATACAATTGTCTTGTAACGCTTTGCCAATATGTAAAACCTTTTATATCATGCCAATAAAGCACATTACTACTACACTGCCACTACCACTGACCACCAACACTAACATTACAACTGACCATCAACACTACCACTACATCTGACAACCAATACTACCACTACCACTGACCACCAACACTACTGCTACCACTACCACTGACCACCAACACTACCACAATCACTACCACTGACCACCAATATACCACTACCACTGACTGCCAACACTACCACTACCACTACCACTAACTACGAACACTACCACTGACCACTAACAGTACCACTACCACTACCACTGACTGCCACCACTGACCAGCAACACTACAACTGACAACCAATACTACCACTACCACTGACAACCAATACTACCACTACCACTGACCACCAACACTACCACTACCACTGACCACCAATACTACCACTACCACTGACTGCCAACACTACCACTACCACTAACTACGAACACTACCACTGACCACTAACAGTACCACTACCACTGACAACCAACACTACCACTACCACTGACTGCCACCACTGACCAACAACACTACAACTGACAACCAATACTACCACTACCACTGACCACCAACACTACCACTACCACTGACCACCAATACTACCACTACTACTGACAAACAATAACACCACTAACACTGACCACCAATACTACCACTACCACTGACAACCAATACTACCACTACCACTGACCACCAACACTACCACTACCACTGACCACCAATACTACCACTACTACTGACAAACAATAACACCACTAACACTGACCACCAATACTACCACTACCAAGTGCTGACTACCAACACTACCACTACCACTAACCACCAACACTACCACCGACAACCAACACTACCACTACCACTGACTACCAACACTACCGCTACCACAGACCATCAACACCACGACCACTGACCACCAACACTACCACTACCACTGACCACTAACACTACTACTGACTACCAACACTACCACGACCCCTGACCACCAACACTACTACTGACTACTGACTACTGATTGCCAACACTACCATTACCAGTGACTACCAACACTACCAGTGACTACCAACACTACCACTACCGCTGACTACCAACACTACCACTACCACTGACAACCAATACTACCACTACCACTGACTGCCAACACTAACATTACAACTGACCATCAACGCTACCACTACCACTGACAACCAATACTACCACTACCACTGACTGCCAACACTAACATGACAACCCATACTACCACTACCACTGACCACCAACACTAACATTGACTACCGACAACCAAAACTACCACTACCACTGACCACCAAGACTACCACTACCACTACCACTGACCACCAATGAACACTACCACCTACACAAAGAAATTTATGACCAAAGTCATGAATGGCAGGGCACCTAAATACAATGTATATGGAGGACCTTTTTAGGACAAAAGAACAGATCACTTCTTTAGTGTTGCCTGACGCTAGCAATAAATTAGCAGTTTCTTTTCCTAAAATCGATTGTTTTAAACAATCTATAAGCTACAGTGGTGCAACCCTTTGGAACGGTTTACCCAGATCAGAGAGAAATGCTGCCACATTTTTCACGAAGTAAGGTCCTCAGATTCCTTGGTGTTCGCCTTGTCTAAGATCTTTTACTTTTTTAAAACATTTGCGATCGATTTGAATATTTATTACCATATTTGATAATTGAAGTTAAATTGTAATTTTTTAATATTAGTACGTATTACATTTTTTGTAAATAACTTAGTTATAAATGGATATCTTGTAGAACTGTTGTAAAACTGATGATATTTCAACCGTTTTTAAATACAGGTTTACTGCTACTACTACTATTACTACCACTACCACTATTACCACTACTACCACCACCACTACCACTACCATTACCACTACCACCACTACCACTACTACTATTAACCACTACCACTACCATTACCACTACCACTACTACTATTAACCACTACCACTACCACTACTACTACTATTACCACTACTACTACTACCACCACTACCACTACCATTACCACTACCATTACTACTACCACCACTACCACTACTATTAACCACTACCACCACCACTACCATTACCACTACTACTAAGTACTACTAGTACTACTATTACCACTACTACAGTACTGCTACAACCACTACCACTACCATTACCACTACCACTATCACCACTAGCACTACCACTACTACTATTAACCACTACCACTACCACTACTACTACTACTACTCTTACCACTACTACTACCACCATCACTACCACTACCATTACCACTACCACTACCACCACTACTATTAACCACTACCACTATCACTACTACTGCTGCCACTGTTGCTGCTCCTGGGTTATCAACTACTACTACTGAATTTGATAACCAACAATCCTACTAGTCTTGGTATTAATTAGCACAAGAACAACCCCCTACTGTTAAAGTTGCATTACACAAGCTGCAATTAATTTTCTAGAGCATGATCCATACCTCATGGCTACCACTGCATGATAAGTCTTCATCACTGGGTGTTTTGATCAAATGTTCTGGCAGTTCTTCATGTTCTGATCCAGATTTCTGGATTATTTGCCAGTTACTACTTGCAATGCCATTTGCCACATTACTACTAAACTCAGCATGAGTTTCGAAAGAAGTTGTGACACCCGCTTCAGTAACAGCTAAATCTTGTATTGGGATTTCTTTCCCTGCAACATTTGGAACAATTGCACAATTAACAAGAACATAAAGCATCACACATTACATTTTTATTGTCTCTAAAGAGATTCACAACATATTAACAGTCACATATTTTAAACTTTATATAGATGGTTTGTTTGGACCTTGAAATGAAAAACATGTTTTGATATCAGTACATTCAAATAGAACACAAACACTGTTTTGAAACTTTGGCTTTATAAATTTTGTTGGAACTCAAGCTGCTTCTGACTGGTTTATGGGGCAGATCTGAAGAATAGAGTTCCAACTGAATGAATGCATTTTATAAGCTATTGGTTAGTTGATGATACAAAGCTGGGCGTGTGAGGAATGTATTTCACAGGATAAGTTCCCCCTTGCAATTGTCTCTTCCACTTGTCATTTGAGAAGTGTGCTCACTGGCTTTAAGATAATTATGGTTTTTGTCAAGTTCATCATGTGGCAAATGGTCAATATGATATGTAAACAATGTAACATTAAAATACAAAAAAAGAAAAACGGTTGGTATCAAAGCGGCATTGTCCCTGATTATGCCAATCAAATTGTCAAGTTACATCATGTGACATTCAATGAAATAAATATTTTCAAGAGTGTGTTTTACAAACATTGAGTGCATTTCTTATCTTGACTGAAACTTTAGCTACCACTGATAAGCTGAATTTGCTGCACAAAAACAAACATTGTGTACAATTGTTTTAAAACTCAATAGAAGACCGGATTGAATGGAAAGTAAGTCTACAAACTAGCAAAACTACAACTTGCCATGCATACATTTGTTGTCTTAAATCAACAGGGAAGTTTAAAACTTTTAGTTCATGGTACCTAGCATATTAAAACTTAAGGTTAATTGTTGTGTTTACCTGTTACCTGCATCTGATTAGCAGGGGAATCTAACCCTTTAATGTATTTTGCAAGGTCATCTCTTCTGATGAGGCGCATCAAGTCGATCAAATTCTTCTTGGTTTCCAGAGATCCTTGCTCAAGAGCTTTTGTAAAAAATGTCTCAACAGAATTGATGCTATCAAGCTTTCTGTGGCAAAGACTGTGTTGAATCATGTTCTCTAAATCATCTCCAGTCAATTTTGGTATAACCAATCGAACAAGGGATGGTACGTCAGCTTCTTCAACAGACCAGTTAGCTAAAAATAATCATAAAATTTACAATAGTGCCGGTAATAACTATAATAATAATAAAGAATAATAATAATAATAGTAAAAATGATAAATTGTTCATTAATATATAGACATATAAAAATGTAAAAAAAAATTATATTATTTTATATTTCAATAGTGCTTTTCTGCTCCTTTTTCTGATCATTAAATATACCATAAATATAAAGGGGATCCCATTGGATTACAGCATATAGCTTCTGTTGTTATTTTGGGTGCCTATATAACCACTACATTTTGTTACAATGTAATTTCTGAGTTTTTTAAAATAATGTTCGTGTACTTTAAAACAAGGTGGAAACAAATTGTTGCTGTTTATATACAGAGTAAAAAATACCTTGAATGCTAAGCATTTTTTTCCCTAAAAACTGACTAGAGAAACGAGGACTAACAATATTAACAAAAAAGGTTAAAATTTATATCACAACAAGTGGGCATTTCACAGCATTTTGTGTGTCAGAGAAGGGGGCAGTTTGAAAATAGAACATAATTGCAACTCTCACTAAAAATTGTGGAGGTGCAGACTTAAGGAGTTGTATAAGGCACTTCAGTCCAACCATAGTTGGTCCAACCACCTATTTCCATAAATTTAATGTCTGAGGACTTTCAAGGTTTAAGGGTATTTCAGCTTTGTGTGGAGTACGTGGCCAAGCAATCAATGAACAGGATTGTAGTTTGGTGCTACACTTTGAACTGACCTTGCCACTGATCACCTTGCTCTTCTACTGATGCCATTCTTCTTTCTTAATTGATACTTAACTAAAGCACAAAATAAAGATAATTAACTATATGATAATTAATTATCAGAAATGTTTGAATAATAATCATAGCATGTAGCTAACCTACATTGCCTTTATTTGAGTTCTTACTGACAAATCCAAATTCTGGATGCCTATAATTTAATACCACCAGGGTACTGACAATTGCTTTATGGCCTGTATGTACATCACAGGTCTACCAGCAATAAAAATACTGCAATCAACCCCAGGGGGTACTCCCTATAGTAGGAGGGCAGGATGTTCATCATGGTTTGTAGGGGTTGAAATTGGTGACCTGGTATTTTTTAGGGCAAGAGCAAAGTCCTTAAAATGTCTGATATTTTTGAGGGGTAATCCAGGCGCAGATTTAGATCCCTATTTAAATGTCATCCCAATTATGTATACAAACTTTAAAGAGCTGAAAGTGTTTGATGTATATGGCCATCAATTAATGGCATTTGACTAGATCATATTTTATACACAATGTTTTCTGGTATTTTTTAGGGTATTTCAAAACCACTGTCAGGTATTTTTTGGGGTAGTGAAATCTGAAGGTTAGGTACATAAAGTTTTATGGGTATTATTTAGTTTGGATTTTCTGACGAGCACCCCCATCCTTTTTCATAGGGAGTACCCCCACCTACCCCGGAATCAACCACTGCATAAGAAAGCAGGGGCAGATCCACATATTTCCGAAAGGGAAGTTGGTATTAATAATTCTAAAGGGTGGTGGGGGCAGAAAAAGGTATCAGTGTCTCCAGAGGACATTTCTACAGTGTTTTTTCTACAAAATGTTTCCAAAATTGCCAAACAAAGCCCTGTCAGCCCCTCTCCTAAATCTTCCTCTTCCCATGGAAAGATATTTTAATTCTAAATGGATCATCATGACATATTTTTAGTGCTGTACAAGAGAATCAGTGTGGTTGGTAAAGGATAGAAGTTTTTCAGTTAGTGTTAACATATCGAACTACATGTAGACTAAGAGATCCAACATGACCCAAGTTACTGTATTATGTAACCATCAAAGACCCGACTGAGTTTGTATGACCAAGACCCAAGCTTGACCAAGTCCTGACTGAGTATATAGCGTCAGCATCTGTCACTCCATCAGGATGGAAACATAGTGAAGCTGAAGTCACACATATGATCCTGCCTCACGAACAAAATCAATTTGCAAAATACAAAATAAATTATGATTTATATATACTTTGCAATTGATTTCATTTCATTTCACAATGCACAGTAATTAAGGCAAATTTATAAGGTCATTTAGATCTGATTTCTCTAGCGCATTTTTAGCTTTTAAGTTATTGGCTAGGGCCAGTGTCTGAATATTCTGTAATATTTGAAACTACACAAAAAAAAGTGTAATTTCTAGACACAAAACAATTGTTGTTGTTGTTGTTGTTAAAATAAGAATGAACATAGATTCCTTTAAAACTTTGCCAATTTATTGGTCACAATGGAAGAACTCCAAGATAAAGTTAAAAACAGACCTACCAAGACACACGCCTTGAACGTGTGTCACACGCCTCAGAACTTTTTCACACGCCCAAACATTCGATTCACATGCCTCAGACCTGCTTTTTGTCTAACTCTTGTTTTTCTTTTAATTCTGAACGCTTAATAAAATAAATTGTTCAAAAAAATAATATGAATATCGCCAGTCTCAATCCCGAATTTGTGTTTTTTGACTATATGAAGTAAGTGTGCCCCAGTTTCCTTGCACAACTCGTGAAGCCGGTTCTGTTTTTGCTTGGGGCTAACAATGTTACGCTCAAATGGCCATCTAAATCTGAAACAAGGCCACAGCCTGTACAGCACATGTACATGCTCTCATTTGGCGCCAAATTTGGTCACTAAAAACACAGGAAATCACTGTTCCAAGGCGCGTTCCTGGGAGTTAAATTTTTTTTTGATTTTTTTTTTACAAAAACGAAGTTTAAGAGCAAAATATTAGTATTAAACGAGTACGAAATTTGTCTCAAAATGCTGGAAATAGCCATTTTAGAGACTCAAATTTTCAAAATTTTCTGGGGGAGCATGCTCCCAGTCCCACCTAGAAAGCTCACACCTTCGGTGCTCATTGTGCCCTCCCCCCCCCCTCTTGAAAGTCCTGGATCCGCCCCTGGACTTGCTAGAAATATCACACACCCAACAATTCTTCAACCACATTCTTTAATCCTCTCAGCATTCATTGTGTTGCTAAATTCTCCTACATGTATGCTGTGTCCAAACTTCCTCTCAAGCAGTTTGGGAGAATTTCACTTTTCATACTAGAAAACTTGCTGTATCTGATCAATTCCTTTATTTTCACAAGGAAACAAATTATCTCACATTAATATTGAAAGGAGTACATGTATATGGATGCTGGTAAACTGGCTGCGGCTAAAAGAGTCAAGAAACATTGACCAGTCAAAAGCCAGTGATTGCACTACATATGTACATATTTTTGCTTTGAGTCTTGGGACTCCATGATCTTGCTAGTTTGGAGTCTTCAAAAGTTTTGAAGGGGTCCCATAAAGCTGAATCTATAACATTCATCCCAGGGATGCATTACAAACTCAAAAATGCATTTTTTGGGAAGCAATTTGCATAAAAATGCATGATTTTTGTGTTATCACGATACCTGAAAACACTCCTTTATGGCAAATTTACCAACTTGAAAGAAATTTCTTAATTTAATAAAAAAAAAAGATATGTAGTACAATAAGGACAAAGTTTTGAACAAAAAAACCACTGGGATAAATAATGTTGAGTACAAATAATAGCGTAAATATTTCAAGGTAAAATCTGAATAACCTAAGCAAGCGGTAACAAAATGCCATTGTTAAAGGGGCTGTTTCATGCTTTGAATGCAAATTCTCCCCTTAGCTTGGCATAAGAAATTAATAGTACCAAAATAACTTCTGCTACAAACAATTCAAGCACAATTATTTTACCTTAAACATTGCAAATATGATACAAATGCATGGCATAATTTTGAGGATGATTCACAGCAGACAGAAATTTCAGTTATAAGTGATGAAGCAAACTTAGCAGCCAGCGCAGCTGGTGTTTTAGTCACTGGTGAAGGAAAAAATAAATGGCGAGGGAAAAATACAGCAGGGGGAGGGGGGAGAAGGGAAAGAGAGAAGAAGGGAAATGCCTGCCGGCAGACGGCGGTTAAATGGGAGAAATTTTCGCATGTAATTATTCAAATGATATGCATAATTATTGTAAAGCAGAAATAAAAATATGTCAAAAACAGAAATGAAAATGACGGACTATGACAGCAGTCTCGAGGTCAAACATTCTGAACATTTCAGCAAATCTGTTATTAAACTGTTTCACCAAAGCCTGTTCCGCTGAACAGAGCAATATCTCCACACTACAATGTTCTGTTTCAATGTGGACAATGCAGCAGCATGAAAACCGCAAAATCGAAGGTATGCAAGCTGGTCTCCAATAATGCTCGTCAATGGAGCAATGGCAAGCAATTTAACGCCATCTTGCAGGCCTGGCCCGGGTCTGGTAAATACGATCTTTAGCAAGTCCTGTGGGCAATACGGCAGGAACATCTTTCCATCATACAACTGTTTTAGAGCACACTCTTGCTAACTCTTCAAACTGATATCTACATTGCAAATTTTTTCCACCGAAAACTCCTCCGTTCGATTATTTTCTGTCAATGCATGATTTATCATGTAGCACCCAGCGTGATTTGAAATATTTTAGAGTTGTTTTGGATAAATTATCAACAACCAGCCAATTTTAAATAACAGATAAGTGATATCAGCCAATGGGAATTAGCAGCCTCCAGAAGCCGCCAATTCAAAAAATTTCTCCCATTTAACCGCCGTCTAACAGCTGGCATTTCCCTTCTTCTCTCTTTCCCTTCTGCTCCCCTGTTGTTTTTTCCCTTGCCATTTATTTTTTCCTTCTCCATTGACTGAAATGCCAGCTGTGCTGGCAGAGATGCCAAGGTTGAAGAATTGCTGGGCGTGTGATATTTCTAGCGGGTCCAGGGGCGGATCCAGGACTTTCAAATTAAAGGGGGGGGGGGGGGGTGGCACAA
>JAOBYH010024564.1:0-12561 GCA_025403525.1 Umimayanthus kanabou | reverse complement strand
TTGGCGCCCCCTCAAGCCCACTTCCGGTGAAATTTTTCTGTTTCAAAATCTCGTTCTGTATATGAGATATCACAATTAGTTTTTTCGCTATTTTAAAGCTTTACCTCTGATCTATCCATATGGCTAACAATCTCATTTTGGCCATTTCCTCCGGTCTCAAACTGAACAGTAACCTTAAACAAGATCGTCTGTATTGTGTTAGTTGAAATGGGAGGGTGAAAAAGATGATAACATTTACATTACATTAATTGTACCTCGATTTTCAAATCTATGATAATTACCTCGAATTTCCTATCATTCTTTGCAGTCATCATGGTCATCAGAGTGGGCCACTCGACAGTTGTGCCAATGAGTGAGAGACTTATCATCGGAACGATGATGCAAGTAAACCACAACAAATGGAGACCCGTCAGGGGAGGGGGTAGGAGAACAAAGTATGAAAGCAGCATGACAAAGCAGAGCATCAGCTGACAGGACAGCATGTAGGTGAAACAGTTACGAACTCCACAGCAGATCTGTCTTGCCTGAAATAAAACCATACGTTAAAAAGATGTTTTAACTGGCTTCAGTATTCGGGAGAAATTAGTAAGAAAAAGACTTTATGTGAGAACGGAGTAAGCTGGTTAGAAAATCACTTGAAAGAAGAATAAACTTTGGTCTAATTAGCGGGAATAAACTAGTAAGAAAGTGACTTGATAAAAGAACGATTTTCATTCGAGTTAGTGGCAGTAAATTAACAAGAAATTCACTTAAAGGGAGAACAACTTTTGTTTAAGTTAGCGGGAGTTACTTAGTAAGAAAATGGTTTGTCCGGAAAACAAATTTTCTTTGAATTAGTAGGAGTAAATTCGTAAAAAATGAAGTGAGAAAGGGTCTAGTTCGAAATATCGGAAGCAAGCAACTAAGAGAGTTGCTTGTGACAAGGCGTTTCATTTGAGTAAATGGGAGGATTGAGACATCGCGGGTTCCAATTATTGAGTGTAATGTCACAACCATACTGGAAATAAAAAACTACACTGTGGACTTCGCACTTACTTCTTGCAGCAGAAGAGTGAACTTGAAGTCGACATCTCTGTGGAAGGCCAGCGAGCATGGAAGACCATTCAACAATGAACTCAGCTCCAGCGGAGAAATTTCTGTAAGCAACAAACTCAACGTGAAACATTTTTTATCATTCAACTCTGAGATCACACTGCATTACACAATGTCTGGGACTGGAATGAAAGGGGGGAGGGGAAGGTAGCTGGCTATTTTGCCCGATGTGCATTTATCCCAAGTCATCTAGATAGAACTAACAACAATCCAGGAACAATAAAACGCGCGATTCAGTACCCTATCTCCCCTACGACAAATACATTGTTTACGGAATGTGTATTGATGCGGTTCATGACTCGGCAGCACTTACCTTACCTTTGGTCCTTCCTAGTATTAAGTTATTTGGTATGAAACCCATAGCTTCCACTGTGATCAACAAATACCA
Organism: Umimayanthus kanabou; assembly: GCA_025403525.1. NCBI lineage: Eukaryota > Metazoa > Cnidaria > Anthozoa > Zoantharia > Parazoanthidae > Umimayanthus > Umimayanthus kanabou. Next base: position 11,081 of record JAOBYH010024564.1, on the reverse strand, counting down.
AACGTTTTTAGACAAAGACTTGGTTCAAATATATACAATCATGTACACTCCTTATTCACACGGCAAGCAATATTCACACAAGGTTTCCTGAATTATCACTGGTAACCCGAGACCCCACTAACTCAGATAAAACTCGTTCTCCCTCCAAGTCATTTACGTCTTTCTAAATCAATTCCCAATAATTCGAAAGTCTTGTATTATCGAATAGTTATCGTTTCTTGAGCAGTTGGGTTATCGCCCGGGAGTCAACCACAGTTTGATTTCAGATTTTATGTACCTTCTGCACTCTCCCCTGACTCCTCATCACACTTCCGGCGAACTTTGTCCCTCAAGAGGTCTCGGCCCAATAGTGGGGTTCCAGAGCGGAAGTCTTTTGGCAGACCTTTCAGACAGACTTGGGGGAACAAGGGCTCGATGATAACGCTGGTTTGGTAAAGAAATACGATAATTAATGTTCAGTATAGTTGTTTGTCCCTCGTCAAACGTCGATTAGCACCAATCCAGGATTAATAAAAATTTGTATCGAACTTTATTACCTGGGTTTAGCTAATAAATGGTTTGAAAAGATATCTATATAACAATGGTATATAACATAGATCAGTAGCCCAATCAAATATTATACAAATTGGAATAAACAAAGTAAAATATACAGTGTAGATCAATGGAACAAAGCTTTTGAATAGTTCAATTTTTAATAACCGAACGGAAAATCAATGCATTCCTTCAAGCACGCACTGAGAAATACCTTTTACCGAATTAGTTCCTATTAATAAAATTCTACTAAATTGCATTTTTAAACCAATTTTGCAGTCTTTAATAGTTTTCATGGAATTATTTACAATTGTTATTCTTGTACTTTGAGTATTGTAAATGCTTTATATTTGTATTTTATAGTAGAGCGATTATATGACCTTGAAAAACACATTCACTGCATGATTATCTGACATTTCGTTTCACCTGCCAATGCCAGGAAAGACAAAAACGGCACTGAACACTTTAGTAGTTTTTAGTCAAACTGTTCGTTTGCCCAGTTACAAAGGACTTACAAACTGTAGGTGTTCGTTCATGGTCTGAACTTTGTTCGCTGTATACACGCTTGTCCGCCCAAAAATCAAACTGCATCAAATGAACATGTTCCAAAATCCAATAAGATGACACGCGCGTTCGCTGACAGAACCAGTCAAAACTCCAGAAACTCGGTACGCGTTCGGTTCGTCTGTTTGTGTTTCATGGTCAAATGAAAACCGCTCTAACGTTATTGGTAAATTAAATTAGAGGGGCACACATTTTACTGCTGAGTGTCCACCCTCGTTAAACGAAGTTGTATCATAGACTATCGTATCGTGTCGTACATAGTAAGGTTCAAAATCACGGCGTCTTTTTGCCAATCAAAGCATTCTCAGATGCAAACCAACACTCCCACAGTCACCAAAAGTCCGCAATGTATCACAAAATCTTATTTTCTAGCACGAGGGCCTGCTCAAATCAGACAGACGATACTAAAAATGTCGTTTGATTTGCCAAATACCAAGCACTCGAGCACTTTATTCTCCGCTTTTCTATTTTCACGTTCTTGAAGTTTGTGATCTTACAAATTGCATGTGGGGTTACGAGGACATAAACTTCCATAAAGATGAGATGAGATGACAACTCTACAATAACATTCAGTAGAACCAATCCAAAGTTGGGTCATGGCCAAACGTAGATGAAGTAGATGCAAGTTGATGCAAGTCAGTTAAGGTTTTGATCTTCTCAGTTACGTTCAACTTGCGCTTCGTTTGGCTACCGATGAACAGCTCGCGTGAACCTATGTTCAAATATGAGCTCGCTCGAAGTCCATGCAAGTCACTGCAAGTCCAACGCAAGTTTAAAACTTGCACTGACCTACATCCACTTGCAGCTACGTCGGGGCTCAAGGCTTAAGTTTGTTGTTCTTCCCTAACGATCCCAGAACGTAGAGTTTTAGCTTAATGGAGTTAGGAAAGTATTGTTAATTATTGTGTGCAAAATTACTGTAGCACTTGCACCATTGCTTTCTGGAATCGTATAAGTAGCGTGGCAAATACGGTCAAGTTACGATGATGACACGCAAAAGACATTGTCAACACTGTTCAGTTCCAAAATTTGCTCTTGCACATTTAAATGGTAGACAAGACAGCAAATCTTTGGTCAAAAATAATACTAAAGAAGCAACTGATCAAATGATTAGTACGATCTGTATAACGTGTGTAATTCTGGAGTTGGTTTCGGCTTATGTTAATAAAAATGTCACTTTTAGAGACAAAAAAAAAGCAGCTTCGATTTTACCTCATATCAGCTTGTGTGAAAATATCCGTATTGCTGCCGTTGAGCGAGCTCCCGGCACAGTTCACCACCTCTCCATTTTCCTGCATAATCGCTATCATTTCTTGGACAGCTGAAATACAAAACATCAACGGACTTCTTTATACTAGACCTAAAGTTGACTAAGCAAAATTCTTACCCTACCTGGCCTGGGGGGAGGGGTGACTTCGCCCAGACAGTTCTAATGCTACCCCGTAACGATGAATGCTAGCTCTATCAAATTTCTGACTTTTTCTAGAACTACCTACGAACAAGTTTAATCTAACTATTCAATTGTGTTCTATAGTATCAAATCTCACTGTTCAAACAGCCACAAATGGGTTGCTTTGTTTTCTAGGTGGCTAGATTTTGTGCAAGGGTATGGGTGGTTGTTCTTGTCTGGTTATCCAAATGCATCGTTCCTTCAAACTACGCGATGACCAGTATCATATTCAAAAAAGAAAAATTCTTATGCGATTAAAATTTTAGTACATTGGATTCATGAACAAGTGCACACACTTGTGAATGCACGGTAATGGTATGATTATCACTTATGCAACAGTCGTGAATTCTGTGAGTTAATGAAGCCGGTGGATTTTTTCGGGTTTGATCCCCAGTGTTAAGTAAAGATGGCCCAAATGCAGATGAACAAACCTGGAGCAGTGCAGTCGGTGAAGAGTGGCACCAGTAGGGGAACGTTATCCACGTCCTGGAGATGAGGGCGGATATTCTGAATCCCACGTGGAAGCTTGGCCTACAGACAGCACAAAGCACGCAAGGTACATAGTGTATATTACAACTCTGCTGCAGTAAGAGATCTGGGCTTACATCTATAGAACTCATGTATATTACTAATATCTCTTACTTCTTTCCAATCTCTTACCTGATGCTCGCCACAAAGTGTGAATCGAGTTTCTAAAGTTTTTACAATTTTTTTGTCTTAGCGTTTTACTTATCACATCTTAACATTTACACGTTCTATCAGTGAGATTATACGTATGTATGTATGTATGTATGCATGTGCATACCGTATATTTGTATGTAGGTAACTACATATGTATGTCTGCATTGTATGTATGTATGTAGGTATATGTTTGCATGTGCGTCTGAATGTATATAAATAGGTATGTAAGTGTGTGTGTGTGTGTGTCTGTGTATGTATGTATGTATGTGTGTGTCTGTGTGTGTTTGTATGTGTATGTGTGTGTGTATGCGGGGGCACATGCAAATTTTTTGATAAGGGTGAACTAACCCTGTTGGAGAAGAACCAGTAATCGTCCACTGCTGAAACCTGACTGCTTGTGAGACCATCTGGGTCAGGATTCAACAACTCCTCCTGCTTGCTTTCTTTCCTTCCGCCAACTGAGAACCAACAACCAGTTGGATGAATTAATAACTACACAATGTAACCAAAATTGTAACATGGGTGGGATAAAAACACAGGTCTACTCGGAAACAACAATGACTGGTTTAACACTATTAAACTCAGGATTCGACCTAATTTAAGATTAGATTTCTGAACCTCAGGTTAATAAATCCGTACTTTAAGAAGTGTTGCTCAAACTTAGACAACTTTACGAGTTAGCTATTCCCTGATTTGCTGTCTAGATCGGTTAGCGGGAAACAGAATGGTGGGTTGTATTCTAATTCTGGATTAGCGCAAATTAGAGTTTGAGGAACCGAGCCCAGATCACTAGATTCCTTTTTATTGTATAGACACAATTACTTTACTGGAAAACAATTTCCGATCCTTTCTGAACATTTTCCAAGGATTTTACTGTTCACAAACAAAACCCAGTGTTCATAAACTCAGTTTACCTTTATCAGCCGTTTCAACTTTGACATTAACCCAGCTGACATGTTTGTGCGAGGGATCCTCGGCGTCTGTCTGGCCCTCCTGGTCAGCGTCCTCTCCAACTGTAACATCGCCCAGGCTTTCTCCAATGCGCTCAGAGGATGTGGCTGTACTCGTGCCCTCAGGGAGACCACCGTGATCACTGAGGGAGATGTGGCAATTCCACCCTGTTTCAAGCCCCATTCTCTCAGCAAATACCTTGGTAATACAGTAACAACAATAAGGTAAATAGAACTATTAACTAGAAGGTACCAATGGTAAGAGGTGCTGCCGACAAGATACATAAAGCAATACCTCAGGGGAGATAACAAAGTTTGTTCACAATTTCATGGCAACTAATAATGAAAATTACTCTTGGTTGAAAATGATGATATCAATCACTGGCCAAGGCTTTATATACCGCTTTGTAGACTTTATTATAAAAAGTTAAACGGTTGTTTTTTGGAAAGCTGCACCTCTGTGAAAAGCTTAGATCTCCAGTAATGTTTTAATAAATCGTGAATTCGTGTCTATGATATTAAATCTAATCAATTAATCACTAAGAATGATGATTAATTTTCAACTTAGCCTTGACGAGGGGCTGTTACAACCCTCCCCCCTTCAGTTTTTGCCATGTCGTTTTTTGCTTTTCTGAGTCGATAAAAGAATCTCGTCGCCGTATATTTTGCAATATAAAAAGAAAATAGATATATTTTAATTGGTTCATTAAGATTTTCAATGGGCATGCAATCCGGGAAACCATAAAAACTGAGCTGAGACCATCATACGACTAGTTTGGTTGCTTCCTAGTCAGTAGTTTTCAAAGAGTATCGGACATAAAGTAAAATGACAGATGACCTACCCTGCTTCTCAGTTCGTTCTCGGAAGAAAAATGTACAAAGCGAACCCCTGCCGTGTTCAGGTCTTCTACAAACGGGATGGTGTCCTGGATGAAGGATGATAAAAATGGAATCCTTAACGAATTTTTTTTGTCTCCTAACTGCCTGGCGGATTGACTAAGAAGGATAAGAGAGAGAAGAAGAAAAAGAAGAAGAAGAAGAGGAAGAAGCAAGAAGAAGAAGAAGAAGAAGAAGAAGAAGAAGAAGAAGAAGAAGAAGAAGAAGAAGAAGAAGAAGGAGGAGGAGGAAGAGGAGGAGAAGAAGAAGAAGGAGAAGGAGAAGACGTAGAACAAGAACAGCAACAACAGCTGCAGTAGCAGCAGCAACTACCACTATTTCACCTTCTATAAAAGTATTGGTTGATCAGTACAAAATAATAAAATACATTGATTAAAAACAAATAATAATAACACATAACAAAGTAACTGAAGAAGTAAATTACCACACTTGTTTTTCCGACACCAATTTGACTGTCTAGCTACATGTATCTATCCACCTCGATTCATTTGTTTTGTCTTCCCACTATTATTTCTGTTACAAAAAATGCTCTCAAAATGCTGTGTTGTCGCAACTGCTTAATGCCCAATGTTTTTCGAAAACTTGTTGCACCTTTCTATCGCTTCTTATATTCCTTCAACTGTCTGTCTTTATCTGTGTTTGTATAATAATATAAATAAATATACCTTTTTCGCTTGGTACTGAAGACTGACCATACCAATGAAAATCTGTCCCCCAATTATTCTGCAAAAATAATTACAGATTACCAAAAAATATAGTTTTAGTGGTAAAAAGCTATTCTTTGGAACCGAAGTAATTTGAACACCAAGATATAACAATGAAAATGCCACACAATAACTGTTTCATGTCTAATTAGCCGGTAACAAAAGAAGATGACTGGTTCTGAGTTTGCATAATTAATCTAATAAGGACTGGACCTCGTCAACACTAAGAAAACATCAAACTTAGTACGTTAGGTAACGCTTCACCTCAGAACTAGTGTGGAAATAAAATTTAATCATCCAAACAAATGTTGCATTTTGATTGGTCGATAGACGATTTTTGTCAAAAAATTGCGGAGAAAAAACACTTTTAGTGGCTTTTTGGCATTTTTAGAATCCATACCCTAGCAGCCAGCGGCTGAATTTCCAAGAACCACTTTTCCTATTAAAAGTGGAAACACATCCAAATACAATACAGCACTTTTCCAGAAGCAAAATGTGCTCGTTCCAATTCACCAAGGGGGTAAAATTTTGCTGCTCGGGAACATTTTGTCTTATTAGTTCAACAAAATTATTACATTAAATTTCCTCCGTGAACTGAAACAAAGGATAATTTGAATTGGCAAAACGACATAGTGTTTCTCAACGTGCGTTCAAGGATTTACCTTTGGTAACTATCGACATCTTCCACCGTTTCGCCTTTGGTCAACAAATAATCTATTTTCTTCTGACTGTCGATATCAGGTTTTAAGTCACCAACATCCTATAACAGGAAAACGAAACTTGTTTCAAACTGCCTTTGTAACGTAGGACGGAGACAACCCTGTCAGACCCCTGCAAGTAGTCCACCTGCCATTGACTATTCACTGCAAGGTCAACTTAGTGAAGCGTTAATTTCGAATAATGTAAATGTTATGCACACATTAGCACATATTGAAATAGTTATTTGTTACTGATTTCTCGTTCTGTAATTTGTGTAACTTGTTTCTGATATTCTATTTGTATAGTTCCTATCTTTGTTGTAAAAAATGGCTAAATAAAGTAAATAACTGTAAAATGTAAAATGTTAAAAAGCCATAGCCATCCATTCTTTGCGTTATTGCTATTGTTCATTGACGAGCTGGTGATCACGTGAATGACCTCAAGAGTGAATTTAGGGGGTAAATGGGATGACTAGTCACTCCTTTTATGGACTAACAAACAGTAGAAACGAACGAAAATAAGCTAAGAGACAGCTCAAAGTTACTCGGTAGTCATAACAATAGTCATATTAGTCAGCCCTCTTCAAAACATCTGGATCTGCCCTGGACATAGATGGTACATGTAAACAGCATTGCGAATCCTTTTGTCTAAAATATTTCCTGGAAAGCGCAGGCTTTTTGTCTCTTTCCTCGAGTATTCACTAGGTGAGTTCTGACCATCACAATAAATACCATATAATACCACGTAATGTCCCCCCCGGTTGTATGCCCCTCGCCCGTAGATAAGCCCATCTACAAGCTAACCAAATTGATATTTCGGTTATGATCCCCTAGGATATAAACCCACCAATATGAAGGACCATCCAATACAATTTAGAACATAGCTGGCAATTTTTCGCGCGCTTTTTGTATGTTGCGAGCGTGCATCTATTGAATCGCGTGCTTGCGTTCAACCAATAAAAACGCTCAGAACGGTTTAGGAGAATTTTGTACTTTATCAGCTTAAGTTTATTTTTTCTTATAAATACTGAATAAAGTGGCAGTGGTAATGATCTAAAAGAAATGGTCCATGATTCAGCTGTGGGTCTATCGAGTTATGGATGCACTTGGGAAGTTTGGACAGCACTCGAGAAGCTAGAGAAGCACTCGGCTTCGTCTCGTGCCACTCAAACGCTTCTCTCGTGCTCTCCTAACTTCCTGCGTGCATCCATAACTCGATAGACGCACGCGAAGCATGGACAATTTCTTAAATAAATGCCCTTTGCCATGTAATGTTCCTAATTTCCTTACAAATACCACAAATGAAGATCGGAACAATATATTAATCATACTATAGTTCTATCAAAGTGTTTTTGTTGTTGTTGTGATTCTATATGTTATGGTATGTAAGCTTGAATTTATTTCTCAGACAGTATCTGCTCATTTTTTTATATCACTTACAAGCTCCCCCGTTTATTAAAATGACAAAAAATACAAAAACAAAAAAGCGGCTAAAGCGACAGGAAAACTTGCTCAGGACGGAACTGAGCCGAAATTTGATTCGAAGACACAGGATGACACAGGATTACACGGGTTTTCGAGCAATTTTTATTGCAAAGAATTTTCAACTCGGACAAAATAGTTACATCAAACCGCAATGGTGTCTGGTTGACTCAAATTACTCAAGAAAATGTACTCACAAAATCCTTTTCTGAACTGTTGTCCTCATCATCTGACGCAATTGACACCCCGCTGAAATCAAGATGTTAATTTCATAAGATTTCTTAGCACACCATTGTCACATAATTATTTATTAATTTCTTACATTGAAATTCTCTAACGGTAAGTTAACCTTAAACAGATACAGTGCTACGAAGGAAAGCGTGAAAGCACACAATCAAACACCGAACAAGAGATTTGTTCTTGAAGGTCACACAATGCAGCAATGCAAATAGTGGTAATAAAGATTTGGGTTTGATACTTTCCTTGCGTTATTTCAATAATAACAAGTCCTTATTCACCTTATAAAAATACATACCAGATGATACAAGCGTTAAAACAGAAGGACTAACCTTTTACACACATACCTCTTACAAAACATATTAGATATGCTAAAATAGATTATCACAACTACATATATTTTCAACACAACAATGCACAATGCCTGCATTCACTTCAGTTATCATCGGTAGATCCATTTGCCAGTCTTATAAACGTCTTAGATATCACTTACTTATATGAGCACTGTTAGTTTTGCAAGCCTAAAACAGAGCATATTCCGCTCTAGCTACTTCACCTGGCCGTATCGCTGTCACTGTAAGTCCAGTTAGTCATCGGGGGCACCTCCAAGTACACATCACCAGACGGACGATCAACTGGCATCTGGTAAGCAACAGCAGAAGTAGAACACTTGCTATACAGAGTTTTATATATATCTCCAACACCTTTTGATCCCATATAATTATTCACAAAGACTGCTCTCAATGACGAAAACAGTTTTATTCTTCCTTTCTGCTGATCATCTTCAGACATTGGCGATTTTGGCCTACTTTGTTTCATTTACTTCACGTGTGAGTGACAGCGGAAGCGTTTCATAATTGGTTACACAATTTGCACAGCTTCAATCAAATTCTAGTCCAGATATTTTGAGGCCTTCCCAATTTTGGTCTGGCTATGTCCAAACTAACCAGACTGGCTCCACAAACTCTTGGGGCCGGTTATTTAAACGAAGTCCAAACCTTAACCAGTGTCTAACTATTGTTTCTAACACCTTTGAACAAAGGATGAACACCGGTTAAGGTTTCGACTTCGTTTTAAAAAACGGCCTGGTGTCTAGCAGAGTGTTTTCTTCGTTCTTCTCCTTAAGCCTGGTATGGAGAACGAAACAAACTGTAATTGTTAACAGTATAGGAATTATCAAATCGTTTTGAAGCTTTCATCTCTCTTGATATTTTAAGCAAAGTTGTCGAACTAAATCAATGCTACAGATATGGAAGCAGCACAGGTCAGCCGTAAAACTGAAAACATCTGATTTTCTTATGAAAAAATTCTAAAATAGCACATCACGACAAACAACTCAATCACAATATGGACTTCCACTGTACCAACCCGTCCACTGGGGCCTGCTGTAATTGGGGAAACCTGTAGCAGTGTCCCTCTCTCGTTAGGGAAAAAGCTAATATATCAAATCGAATTAAATTAAAATTAAATTAAATTAAAAAATATTTTGGACACCAACCTTACTGATGGGTCTGTATGAGAACGCCACAGAGCAAGCGGACATGTTCGTTCTTTGGTAGAAATTCAGGATCTTTTTTCTAAAGACGCATAAACGACATAAAATGTACTGGAAAATATGCAGCAATAAAGCACGACAAAGTAAGCATATGTAAGGATCTGAACTTTAAACTCAGTTCAAAATATATCATAAAGAATCCAAATGCAACTAACAGCATCGAATTTGACTGAAAATGTAACTTTAGCGAGACGTTTGGACGCCTGCAGCATCTTCACTAGTGTCCTCACCTCTCATAGCCCGTCAACACACATAGATCTTTACCATCCCAGAAATCACTGCAGGCATCCATCACCATATCAGCTGATCCTTGGGTCAGCAGCTGAAGTGCTCCTGTAGAATGAAACAATCTGTAACGTGTGTTTTAAAACGAAAGAGCTCCAAGTCACTCAACAAGGAGTAAGTTACGAGGAAAATTTTAGATAACGAGAATAGCAAGCTGCGATCTTTGCTCCCAGATCCTTGCAGAAATCAATAGACTTTGACATCAAAGAAAAATTTTAAGTTACTAATCGTTTTGAAAACTCGCTTATCATAAAAAGTTGTAAATTATATAATATATAATCAAGAGTAAAATGTCAATAAGTAAGTAATCCGTATTTGGAACATGTATGCCTTTTCAAACGTACACTTTATATCTATATTCTATAAACCGTTTTTATTGTCCGAATTCCTTTTTAAATATTGTAAAATTCACGCAGTTCAGTCCCACGGCTACAGATGTATGTGAAATGTTTTAATAAAGTGATCTGAAAGTGATTTAAGATTTGAAAAGTCGAATCTGAAACACTCTTGTAAAAAGATACAGAAAGGTTAAGTGTATTCTGACGATTAGGTACGAAGTCAAACTGCTGCTATAGTCTATTAAATGAAATAGAAATGTAAAATGTGTTTTCAAGGAGACTATCGTCACTTACTAACAAGAAGAAGTCTAGGAGACTAAAATTGAAACGTTTATGTTTAAAAAGTACTTACAACTTTTAGTTATTATTTCCATCAAGTTTAAACTAAAAAGTGTGTCCAACAATTTGCTGGATTTCTGGATTAACACACAAAATATACAAAAACTGACCCAGTATTTGGGTGTGCATGCACTGGACCTATTGAAGAATATTACAACTTGAAGGCTTACCACTGTTGAGCTCTTTCACTACCAAGCAGGCCATGTGTGGAACTGGTTTCTCGCGGCAGATAGAAAGCACAGGATGAGAATGGGGTGCAGGGAATGAAGTTTTTGGATTCTGCAGCGAAACAAGAACTGGAAAATGTTAGTTGCGACTTACACTACGTGATCAAGCGAGGCAACAACAACAACAACAACAACAACAACAA
>JAOBYH010024452.1:0-20473 GCA_025403525.1 Umimayanthus kanabou | reverse complement strand
CGTAAACTACTGGTTCGTTATTGAAAATATATTTAGAAAAGTTGCTTGGTTGATAGTTATAATCTATTAGAAGAACGGTGAACTGTATCAAGAAAAAAAAACCTGAAAGTAATCCAGTTACTGAAGTAAGTTGTAGAATGTCCTTCATATTACAACAATTCGTGGTAAGGGTTTATTTCCTTCTAGTTACAATCTGACGGGCGAAGTGTTGTTTTTAGTTAGCATGACTTTTGATACTGTGGGCTCCAAAACGATACACGACAGGTTTCTGGCTGGTTTTTCGAGGTAAGCCTCTTGCACCGCATTTAAGCATAAACAGAGCATTTAGCTTTGCACGTTCAATAGTGTCTAAAACAGCCATGCACGCATGCGCGATAAACAGGCATATGCATGAACACTCGCATGGAAATTCGTTGTACACTGTAAATCCTAATTGACAAAAAAATCCACTTCAGTTTGCACCCATTTTTTGGTATAAAAACACGCATATCCTTATACAAACAATACTTTTTATGAAAAAACCGCAATTAAAACCTCATTCTGCAGATTAAAACCAGTCGTTTTGACAAACCATTAAATTCAAAAATATAAAAGTTGTTTTAGCAAAATAATATTGCTTGTTTTGCTAAAGAATAAAAGATAGACACTGAAGGGATTTTTACAGATTTTGTGAGACTTAATCGTTTACGTGATGTTGAAGAAGAATTTTTCAAACATAAATAAATGAATGTGTTTGATAACACGTTAAAAGGCAGTTCCTAATTCGGTTTGACGTGGCAATAACTGTATATAAAATATATGAAATGAGGGAAAGATTATTTTCAAAGTTTACGAACTACTCACGATAAACAAAATTAATAATTCAAAGTGGACATCAGGTCTATTATTGTTTGGACAATTCTATATTTGAAAGAGCTTCGTTCACAGTATGAAAGCGATAAAAACCTCGCGAAGCCTTTCCATGCTGATCGTAGACATACTTCTGCTGATCGTAGACATACTTCTGAAAATGTTAAGTTCTTTTTCCCCGATTTCATATGCACAACGTTTTGGAAAGTAATCCCTTTTTCTATATCAAAACACAATTTAAAGATATTGTGAAATGAGATAACAATGTTTTGTTTGGTAGACTGAAATATAAAAGCATTCGGATGGTTTTTGTTCTTTATTATCCATTTTTGCGCTAGTGCTCAATTACTGAGATGACTTTTCCGATTGCTTATACGAAAAGACTGATTGGCAATCAAACAATTCGGGATTGTAGTATTTCCCACGGACGAGGATTTTCTAAACATTACATCAATATTGCATGATCACCGAGCAACCTGTAGGCGCGGTATCCCTCCAATTACCATAATCGGAATTTAATTCGCGTAACGCGCGACACCCCAGCGGGTCACCGATTCAAATGCAAATTGATCCTTCAGTTTTGTCGAATCCCACATATCAGCCTCACAAAACAGCCTGATTGGTTTGTGTGGACTGCTCGGAAAATTTTCAGATACATTCAATTACCAGCGGAAGCTATTTAAACGTTAAGTTGAATTTCCACAGCTCAAGTCTCTCACGCCAGACTTGTCAATAACAGACGGTGAACGAGGTCTGTGTGATCATCCCTTGCAGCAATCGAGCAACACTGAAGAATCAAAAGCTTTATCCGTGGCCAATACCTGTGTACCTCTAACTCTTGCTCATTATGTCGCTTCCCGTTCATCTTGACGGGGAAACCAATTTTCAACACGATCCTAACCATGTTCATGATAATGGCGATGTTAAGATAGTCATAAACGGGGACGAGAATCTGCCGCACTGTACCGGCAACCTCCAAGCGTTCTGTGTACAGTGCAAGCGGGACATTACAGTTGTCTATGTCAAACCGGGAAGTAACGGACAAGTTACGGAGGGAGCCGTGAGTTCCTGGAGGGATAAGGAAGGCTTTTATCACGAAACAGATGATTACGACAAATGTAGAAAGGACAGCAACTATGAAAGTTGCAAGAGGTTGCTGAAAGGACAGAAGAGAAAAAACAAAATCCAAGCATTGTGGTCACAGTTCTTGAATGACTGTACACTTCACGGGTTTCATTATTGCTTTGGCGCTCACAATAACCCGCCGTTTAGACGCATTATTTGGATTCTGCTCCTCTTGGGAGCATTTGCCCTCTTCTTTGAGAAGTGCACAGAGAGTGTAATCAACTTCTTTGAATATCCATTCACAACAACAACTCTCCTTATATACGAGAATAGCCTCATTTTCCCGGCCATCTCGTTGTGTAACTACAATGACGCAAGGATGTCGAAAATGAATGGAACTTTGATGCACGAGATATACGTGAGAAAATTACGCGGGGAAAATGTGACACATCTACAACCTCTTCTCTCTGGCCCTAAAATCCAAGAAGCACTGTCTGGAAGCGCTCATTCGCACAGTGAAATGATAACACTGTGCAAATGGAATGAGGATTTTAACTGTAGCCATAAAAATTTTACCATTTTCAAGAATGCATATGGCGATGTTTGCTACACATTTAACTCCGGGCGCAACAAGAAACCACTGGTTAGTTTTAATACAGGCGAAAAAAAAGGATTACAATTGCAGATTGATGTACAACACTATGACTATTACTTTGGGGTAAATAGCGCGGGTTTTAAGGTTATACTACATGACCAGGAGGAGACGCCGGTTCGTATGCAGGGCTATTCAGTAGCGCCTGGATTTACAACGTACATCGAGCTCAAGAAGCGACAGGTGAGCAGTTGTCTGTCTGCTAAATTTTTAAGCTAAAATCGCAATTTTTATTTTTTCATAACGCAATAAAGCGCGTCGTTTTGACAGAAGTCTTTGTGTTTGCTCGCCGCGATGCACTCTCACCATCAAGAACAATTTCCATATTAACACGTTATAATGCTTCGTTGAAAAAAAACCCCGTTTATCTAAGTTGGCATTGATTTTCATTTACATTTAGTTTTAAAGTGTTTTGTGTGATTTTCACTTAAAGTAACACTTATCTGAGAAAGAGTAATTATTCTTTGTCATCCCAAAAGCAAAATTGTTTAGCATGAATTGGGCTACCTAGTTACCTCAACTCACGGCTGATTGGGTTTCTGTGTTGATTGGTTGCACATAATTTGCGTGATTCGTAAAAACATAAACATTATATATTTTACTTTCTTGAAGCTCTGTAAAGTAGAGGTTTTTTTAAACTTTTTTTATCCAGTACCCTTTCAAATGTATGAGCCGAAAAAACTGCTTTAAGTGATACTTAAGTGCCCGAGTGTTCAATAATATATATTAGCTTGAGAGGCAAAAACTATAAGAAATATTGGATTCTCTTTGTTGAATATTATTCTCTGCAAACAATTTGTAGTATATTTGTAACTTCAATCCAAAACATTCTATTTTGTCAAGGTCCATTTTTAGTAACACTTGTAGTACAATGTCGTTACTTTGCTGAAGTCTGTATTTTGTTCCTTTGGATACATAGTTTGTTCTAAAGAAACTAGGATTTTCTTTTTTCTACGCATATTGTCTTGCCAAAAGTACGAGAATAATTGTGGGTTATATTTTCCACCTGCCATATCCATTTAATTCAAATTTTTAACACAACAAGAACTCCAAGTATTATGATACTTGTTTCGAATTGAAATACCCGAGTTTAGTCTAATAGACAGCAGTGATTTCTTTCTCCTTTCTCCGTTTCTCAAAACTACTAAAGTTTGCGAAGAAGCAAGAACAAGAGCAACGTCGTTTCGATCCAATTTGTCTAGCAAGCGTGGATCATACTGTTAACTATTGCGGTGCCCCGCAAAGTCTGGAGCTGGCCATTGTGTGTTTTAAGATATGTGCAATGGAAGTGTTAATAGTCACCTACGAAAATGTCCCGATAGCATTAAAACATGTAAAACCAGAAGACCTTATGACTACCTGGAAATAGAATAACATATCTTGTTAAAACTAAACTCATATTTTTACCGAATTAAAAATAATTCAAAACATCTTTTACAGTTCGTTATTTAAAACTGATCATTTTTACCAAATTAAGAGGATTTTAAAACAACAATCTTAAAGTCTCTTACTTTAAATTGCAATATATCTAACAATTTCATAATGCCTGTTTAAAAGAAATAAGATTGCGTTTTCCTTTCTTTTTTCCTCACGGTTTAATTTCTTACCATACAAATAACGTATTCATTGCTTGCGTGAAAACACTCTCAGTTTAACAGTTGTAATTCACACAAGCATCAAGTGAAATGTATGCTACACAGTTATATTTTGTACTTAGTCTTGGAAGTGATTTGGTTGTTTTTACTGGCAATATATCAGTTTGAGCTTTGCCTTTTGTCAAAAAAGCTACGTAAATGTGGAAGAGCTATGCAGTCCCCCTATTGAAGGCCGCACCATGTTTGTAGGTTTTAATAAAGGAAACGTTCGATAAAGAAAAGCAAGCTACAGACATATAATGAAAGCTAGAAAGAAGAAAGCTGCCCATGTTGGCGCTTGAAGATTGGCACAAACGAAAGCACCCAGAAATGTAGCAGTTCATCTAATTCATGGCGCATCCAATTCTTGCTACAACTAATTACAGACAAACCTTTTTCATTTGCAATACGTTTGCATGAACAATCGAAGTTACAAACAGTTGATTTGGTTCATATTTTAACTATTTTTCACATACAGTATTTTCCATACTTAGTTTGAAAAGTTGATGCTCTGGTTTATAAAGTTAAGTTTTACTGAAACCCGCTACTGCGTAAAAAATCCCATAAAAACAAAACAAAAAATCTATATATTTTCTAAGTGTTTACAAGAAGAAATCTTACATAAAACTTTTAATTGTTAACAATACGTTTACTCCAGCCTTTACAATATTATTTCTCAACTTTAATCTTATATGGTTAAATTGCGGACAAATTTATTTAAATTTTTTATATTGCAACTAACAGAAAAATAACTATATGGAAATGTTGTTAGGATTTCTGAAATCAGCTCTCATCAACAGAAACTATTTCTTAAAAATGAACGTTTTCGCCAAATATACTCATGCAGTATCATTTTCTTTTTGAGAGGCAAAGTCCAATTGACGTGTTTTGTGCCTTTGTCGAACTGAATAGGAAAAAATCTTTTTATTTGATTGTTTTTTTGGAAACTTTCAGTAACATAATTATTAAGTAAAGTTCAGTTTGCAGTTTAATTATTTTCTTTAGGAGCTTTCGGAACTGTTGGTCGTGATTTTGATAGACTGACAACATTTGGGATATAGCTAATTTTTCTCGTGTCAACAACATTTAACTGAATTTGGTCGCGCTTTATCCATAAAAGATTACTGTAAAACGTTTTCACCAAGTGTCAGTTGACAAAATTCCTTCTATCAACATCATTTTTCTCAAAATAACTCAGGTATAAAATCGAAAAAATTACCGATTTGGTTCAAATCTAGGCTCCATAGTTCTTGTAGTGTTCGTGTTTTGATATTAGAAAGAACGCGGCCATTTTACATTTATTTTGTTGCTAGAACTGATTAGCAACGTAAAGAACAGATTAATATGATTAGTTTTGAAAGAAAAAAACAGTTTGAATATCTTGAACAGTTTTATATACACGTTTTAATATTAATGATTACATATCTCTGGATATCCTGCAGGAACTAACTTAAAAATTGCTCCCATTTTCTTCTATATCGGTCTACTTCAAGCACTGTTGTTAATGTCATGCATCAGGGTAAGACTTGCATCTCATCCAATCTTTCTACAAAGGGCCCGCATACGAAAGCATGCAACTTTGTTTTTAGCGGTACCGTTTGGACAAAGAAATAATTTCAAAGTCGGTGAGGATAATGAGTCGTTCTCCAAAGCCACAAACCGTCACCATTGCATAAGAAGACATAACAAAATATATCCACTATTACAAGATTCTCCCCTATCCATATTATCTATTTGTTTAAAAAGATTTGAAAGATTTTAGGTTGCTGCAGACAAGTTTCAAGATCGATAAGTAAATCAACGGAAGAAGTTGAAAGAAAGGATTGGTACCAGTTTTCATCTAGCTAGTTTCACCCGTAACTAAAAGTGAATCTCGGCAGTGCCAATGTACTGCGAATAAGGGTCCGCCGTTTCCTTCTCATTTTCGATGTATTGGACAAAATTACGTATCATACAAATTATCGGTTTGTATGTATATCTGAAAGCTGTGTTTCAAGTTCATTGTCTTCTCTGTACAATTGGTAAAACTTTGTCCTTTATTTTTTAGCTTTCCTTCTCCTAATAAATTTGTTTATAATTAGATAAAATAGAAAAGATTGAAGAAGAGGATTTTTACGAGTGTCGGCATCTTTGAATCTGCCAAGAATACAAAACAACCTGTGGTCCTATTTACGACATAGCAAGTTTTGAGAGTCAACCTATTTTAGTCTATAAATCTCATTATTGAACCAAAAACAAAGCATAAAAATAGTTTCTTGAAAAGAGTTTATGACGGAGAAAAACATTTTAAATGCCATAGCTACCTTATAAAGAAGAATACTTTTTGCGGCAAAATATATTCGAAAGTGGCGCAAAACTCTATTGTGCAGGTGCACGGCAGTGTAGAGATGGGAGGGAAATGCGCTTTATGTTCGTCATCAGAGAAGTTTTAAGCTTGATGTACTCAAAGGCAACATTTCGGATTTATAAATTTTACAAATTTTTGACCTTGGTCCCATGTGTTATACTCTTGTATTCCCTTTTGAAGAGGCCGTTATAACTTAGCTTGTTGTTGTTGAACTGATCCGCGACGAAGCTTTGAATGCTACACGTTGAAATTGACGAACAAAATGATATACATTGTTTATACAAATAATTTTCTTTTGACCGCTGGTGACCTATATTTGTAACAATGAACGAGATTCTTTTAGCTACCTTGAGCTCTTAAATAGCTAATCCTCAACTCGAACGATTGGTGAAATCCATCATATTTTAGAATTTGGAAATTTGTTCATCTTTTTAGAGAATAAACATACCACCAAAATGTTTTGATTTTAGATAGAAATAACATATGATGTTATTAATTGAGCAGAGTTAGGTATTTCCCAGGTGAAACTGCTTCTTAACATACTAATTGGATGAGCTCAGTCCGTGTGAACGAAACACGCATTTGGGTTAAGCGTGAATATTTTTAAATATTCGAAAATTAAAAAATGAAAAATAAATTATTTAGAAATTCTTCATTTCTGTTTTGATGAGTTATGTACCGACTCAAAGTGCGAAGGAAATGTATTGTATAAATACTGATCACTTTATAATTATTGTACGATAGAACAGGGTAAAATATATTAGCAATCTTCCGTTGGAGGAAAGGTTGTGCAAAAAGTGATCACTATAGTTAAATTTTGGCACTGTACAGAAACAGGTATATTGAATTCTTAACATTTCAGAGTTTGCTAATGTCTCGCAAGCAAAGCTTTCATGGTTCGTTGACAAAATATAATTAATAACTCAAGTTTTGAGTGCAAAATATTTTAGTGTTCAAGGAACCAAGCTGATCTATTGCTTTTCTTCTCTAAAGTTACTGAATAGTGACTGCGCCAAAATATGTGCTCTAAAGAGTAGAAACTTCAGACAGCCTAAAAGCGAATTTTTACCTCAAGAACTCATTCTCGTGGGCGGTTTAGCAAATAAAGTATACGAAGCTTTTTTGTTTGAAGTTAGTGATGACGAGCCGTATGACGATTCTCTTAACTTCAGAATCTACAGAAATCTACTCTTTTTTTACGGTTGCAAAGTTGACAGCCTGTGTTGGTTTTTGGATTTCTGTCTGTCACTCAAAAATTCAAAATTCGGACTTAACTGAACGCTGGCGAGTCATACCTTGTTGATATTGTATCTGTTTTTAAAAACAAATTGGATTTGCAGAAATCAACATTGAGCTGCAGTGGTAATCTAAATTCAATTTGCTGTTCATCAAACAATCAATATTAGCTTGGGCTAATTCTTATAGAGACAAGATTGCGGTATCTATTGTAAATGAAAAGCTTATCTGTTTCCCAATATAATAAAGGAGTGTCGAATACAGAGAAGTACACTCATTTTTCTGATATTCTTGTTAGATATTAACAATAGTTTTCTCGTCTGCTATGATACTTTCATTTTATCTCCATCACAAATGAATGGTATCGATGCTAGCGCGCGAAGGCACGGTGCTGATTTATTTTACTCCAATAAAGTGTTTGAAGCTAAAATTAGTCGCTGTGAATCTGGTTAAATTCGACAAGCAAATTGCAAACTTCTTTTTACATGCTTGGAAAAGCAAGTTAATGATTATTCGAAAATCTTGCTAATTCTCAGTTCTATTTCGTCCTTTTGGTAAAGTACCTACTTTAAAAAAAAAAAAAACACGTAAAAATGGTTTTCTACAGACCCTCTTATAAAGGTTTTGATTGCGAAAACTACTTTGTTTAGACGAAATACGCAGAAAACCTCCCAGATAGACAACAAACTTTTCATATGTGCTGACCTGGCCCCTTAAGCAAACTCAGCAGCTGTGGGATCGATTTAAATTTTGTTTACACGGTGAGAAAAGTACAAGCATTAGACATTTGAATGACAAGGGAAAAGACAAATGAATACCAAATCGTGTGTGCGATGAGATGAACAAGCCTACAACAGTGCGTTTTGTCTTTTTCTGTGTTATTTAATTTACTTTTGGTTATGCTTATCTCATGACTGTGAAATTTGCATTAAATTGAATATACAGCAATGGTCTTTCAAACTATACATTATGTCCTCGAGAGAATTAGCTTTTTGAGTCAAACAATGGCTCCGATAAGTGCTCTGTAGTGGAAGTTTGTAATTATTTATTCTTAAGTCCGCATAGGAATAAGTTTAGTAGTTAAGTCGTTTCAGTTGGCAGGGCAAATTCACATGCAGCCCTAATATCCCCCCCCCAAAAAAAAAACAAACAACAACAACAGCAACAAAATAAAGAAATGTATAGTTAGGTTCTCATTCAGTGGACAAAAACAACAAAAACAATCGGCAATTAATATTTTGAAGCAATGGTCAAAATCCCAAAATGTGACCATTCAACTAAAAGCTGTCGACCAATTATACTGGTGGTATTAGTTGTTGAGGAAAACTGAACTGTGACCATTCAATTGAAAGATGTTGATGAGCACGTTCCATTGGTGCAGGTATTTGTTGTTAATTCTGAACCAATCTTAGCTTTCAAATAACGAGCACATTCACGCATTAACGTTGGCAATAGTTTGTAACTCTGAACCAACTAGTTGTCGAAAAGCCAAAGTGGTGGAACACTCAAATGAACGCTCTCGAAGGCACTAAAATTAAGGTATATAAATGATACAGTGGACCTGTCTTTGATTAGCTTTTTACTTACCCACACGTTATAAACAATTTATTCCAGACGGAGCTAATAGATGCAAGCTATTAAAGTACCTTTGGATTTAATTGGATTTCACATGTAGTTTTATATCGCTAAACTTTGATAAATTCACAACTAATAACGATTTTTGATCATGTAAATTTATGAATTCAACACAGCAGTAACTTTTGTAATGAGTCGCGTCTGGAGTTCATATTCTAGGAACTCTAAACGGTTTAAAAATATTAGTTCTTTTAAAACTTCTTATGAAGATATGTGGCCACTGTTCTCTTAAAAACATTAATGATACAAACAGTTTCACACGTGTATATACAAGTAAATATACATACATGAACACCTACATACATACATACATATATACAGACAGACAGACATACACACACATACACACATACACGTACATACATGCATACACACATACATGCATACATATACATAAATACATACACACATACATACATACATACATACACACACATACATACATACATACGTACGTACACACACACACCCCTACACATACATATATACATACATACATATTAGTTCTTTTAAAACTTCTTTCAAATCAAGATTTAACAATCACAAACAATCACTCAAACACGAACGTTATGCTAACTCGACAGCCCTGTCAGGCTACGCCTGGGAATTGAAGAAGTCAGAAGTCAATTACAACATAAAGTGGTCAATCTTAAAACGTGCAAAAGCATACACCGCTGGTGCCAAACAATGCAACCTCTGCCTCAATGAAAAACTTTGCATTTTAAACACAAAAAAAAAAGACAGCGTCCTTAATAAAAGATCGGAATTGATTATTAAATGCCGGCATGAGAACAAAATTTATGCAAGCAACTTTAAACCAGCATAACTTATTTTATCTTTTAGTCTGATGATCGCCCCCGAGCGTGAAACCCGAGTCACAGAATTTAAGATAACTTTTACAAATTTTATAGTTTTATCCAATGTTTTATCCATTTTAACAATTTTATCAATTTTATATACATACATACATACATACATACATACATACATACATACATACATACACACACACACACACACACATACATACATACATACATACATACATACATACATACATACATACGTACATACATACATATAAACATACATACATACATGGTGATTGCTACTTCTTGTCAAAAGAATGTCGTCTCTTCATTAGATCACTGTACAACCATGTGCACGCAGGTGACTTTTCAACCAAGCTACAATCTTGCAAGTACGTTCGCTGATGTGACACTTAAACTTTCCGTTATTTAAAGTTACCGTCTGAGGAACATCTTTGTGTATCTTGGAGTGCCTAGTCAAACCACCAGCCGACTTGCATACTAAGCCACATGTAGGACAGGTGCGTTTTGTCGGACGTGCAGGCAGAGCCTCCTCATACATAAACTGCTTGGTTGTGCCTAAGTCCATGCGATTTTAGGTGATTACCATACCTGCTTTTGACAGGAAACGTCCACACACACATTACACTTCAGCTCCTGTAGGATATCAGTAGGCACAGAACTTTCATCTTGGATTCGGATTGCACGCTTCAATGCAGCGTGCTACACCCGCTTTTGTTCATCTTTCCCTGGTGAGTTTCCTCCAGGACGCACGGTTTTCAGACAATGTTTCCCAGTTATCCACATAAATTTTCAATTCTTTAAGACTACTTTTTAAGACGTCCATAAACCGTTTCCTTGGTTTATGCTGTGGCCTTTTCCCTCCAGTTAGCTCACCATAAAAGAGCTGTTTTGGGAGCCTCTCATCTTAACAACATGACCAGCCCAGCGCATCCTGAGTCAGAATTAACCTTTTATCAATAATATACTGCTTGCTCTCTCAAGGACAACGGTCTCAGGTGTGTACGATCTCCATTCGATGTTTAAGATTCGTGCGGATGCAATTTTGATGAAACCGTTCGAATAGGTTAACATGATGCCTGTAAGTTGTCCATGTTTCAGATCCATATAACAAGACTGTAAGGACACACTGAGTTTCGTGTTTGTTGTAATACCGCGATCTGACCATACTCGTTTCTCCAGTTTACCAAAAGCAGTGCTGGCTTTCGCTATTCTTCGATATATTTCAGCATCAAGACTGCCATTTCTACTGAGTGTGCTTCCGAGTTAGACAAAACTATCCACGACTTCAAGTCTATTACCTTCCACCTTGATGTTGGGCTCAACATATCAACATAAACTTGGCCGATTGGTGGCGTGAACATGACCTTGGTCTTTTTCAGGTTGATGGTTAGACCGAATGCAAAGCATGCTCTAGAGAAGGTATCCATTATCAACTACATGTCTTCTTCAGTATGAGCAACAAGATCTGCACCATCTACAAACAGGAGTTCTCGGTCAAGAGACTGAAATTTTTTTGTCTTGTTGCTGAAACGACGAAGGTTGAAGGCTTTGCCCGAGGTTCTAAGGCGAATGTATATCCTGATGTCACAATCGTGAAAACCATATGAAAGCATCACTGCAAAGTAGATGGAGAACAAAGTGGGCGCTGGTACATTTTCTTGTTTACGCCATTATCAACTGGAATTGGCTCAGAAAGTGGCCCATTAACAATCACTCTTGCCTTTATATTGTGATAAAGTTGTTTGAACATCTCAACAAATTGAGGTGGACATCTGAGTTTTCCCAGTACGATTCACAGGGCACTACAGTTGACAGTATCAAAGGCCTTAGTCAGGTCAACAAATATTTGATACAGTGGTACTCGTTGCTCAATACACATACTCCATAAGCTGACGGGCAGAAAAGATCATGTCCACAGTACCCCGTCCCATTTTAAAACAACACTGGCTTTCTGGAATGACACGAGGGCAGTTCCACTTTGTCAGTCGGTTCGACAGGACCTTTGAGAAGACCTTTCCTACAGCTTCAAGGAAACTTATGCCTCGGTAGTCACCACATTTAGACTTGGAACCCTTGTCTTTATAAAGGTAGCATAATTGCATCTTACCAGTCCTGAGGAACAGGATCATGATGCCATACATCGAGAAAAAATGTATAAACAGCAGTAGCAACATTGTCTCATTCATAGCGCAACAACTCAACAGGTATGCCATCTAAACCTGGTGCTTTCCCAATGTTAACTTATTTGATGGCAGATTTCACCTCATCAAGAGTGGGGTCAGTCATCATCTCTGCTAAGATCTCTTTCTGAGACAACGCATTAGTAACAGATTCATCAGTTGCTGATGGATTGTCGAATAGATCTGTAAAGTGTTCAGTCCATCGAGCCATGATTCCTACAGCATCTTTGATGAGGACAGACCCATTCTTTGACTTCAAGGGTACCATTGTCGACGGTTGTGGACCGAGCTGTACAATGACTTTGAATCTTTGCAGTCATAAGCTCTCTAAATTTCGGCCGAGATCTCGGACCACCACTTGTTTTTCATCTGTCGAATTTCGTACTGCAGTCTCAATTTTACTTCATTAAAAGTTTACTCTGCAGCAATCCGTCCTGGGCCAACTCTGCTGAGAAACTTCTCATGCAACCTGTTTTTCTCATTCAGAAGTTTGGTGATTGCAGCATCATTTTCATCAAACCAGTCTGTGTTTTGTCTTGTTAATAGCAAGAAAATCGACAGCCTCTATGTATACTTGCGTTTTAAACTGCTCCCAAGGTCTACCAACGTCAATGTTATAAGCGTAGTTCTGAGAGCTTCATGCATTTCCAAATTTTGCAATTTGGACACATCAATGCGCTTTGGCACCTTCACCCCAGTTGCTCTCATCGTCTTCTTCATACACAGCTTACCAGGTACAAGTTTGTGGTCTGTACCACATTCTGCCCCACCCATCACCCTCACAGTACAAACATCTCGGAGGTCTCACTTACGAGTGATGATATAATCCAAGATGTTTGTACTGTGAGGGTGATGCGTGGGGCAGAATGTGGTACAGACCACAAACTTGTACGTGGTAAGCTGTGTATGAAGAAGACGATGAGAGCAACTGAGGTGAAGGTGCACGTGGATGTATCCATGTTACCTTGTGTATAACCTTTTGCTGGTAGAAGGATTGCATGCACACTGCTAATTCAAACTTTGTTCACAGTTGCAGAAGTAAAAGAACATTACTATTAATCTTGCTTACACCATGTTGTCCTAGCGCATTCCAGTTTTCATGATTGCTTCCGACACGTTCATTGAAATCTCCAGGTAGCAAAATCTTATCTGCATTCGGTATCGAAGTAATACAATTACGCAGGTCTTGATAAAAGACCACGACAGATTCCTGGCTGCTACCTAAATTGCAAATTTCTTGCTTGGCTGAGAAGATGTGCATTTTAAATTTCCCGGACAAAAAGAACCTTTTAAACAAAAGAAGCGAATTAGTACGCCGACACGAGAATAAGTTTTACGCTTGTAATTTTAAACCTTGCCAATCGAAAACATTTTTCGTGAAGATCGCCATGGAGCGTGAAATTCTGAGTTACGGTTTTTAAACTTTTATCCATATTTTAAAGTTTTATCCATCTTACCGTAGTATTTTAATCACTCTACGCCTCCAGTATATTGAGCACTCTTTTACTGAGTGGATTTGTAACGTACATTCACTACATAGATATATACATACATACATACATACATACATACAAACATACATATATAAATATTTCTAACAATTCAGATACAAAGATTTATAGATTATTTAATAGAATGCAAGAATGAAATTATTATATTTTGCAGGTCACCAATCTACCATCTCCTTACAAAACGCAATGTGCGATGCCTGAACTAAAGTATTTTCCAAATAGCCGCTACACCAAATCAAAGTGTTTTTTAGACCGCCTGACGCAGGATGTAGTTGGAAAATGCAACTGCAGGGACTGGTTCATGCCAGGTGAGTTATGAAGAGAGGCATCAGAAGTAAGATATAAACATTGCCAAAACGGATGAATTGCCACTAAATTGAAACTGTGTGTCAATCATTTGAAACTGAGCAGTACGCCGTTAGTCATTAGGGTTAAAAGCTGAGTGTTTACTTAACTCCAAAAATGCGAAGCAGTTGCAGCAACTGTAAATTAGAAAATCAAAAAAAGCGGAGCCAGCGACTAATTGTTTGTTTCTTGCACACTGACTACTGGGAGGTCTCTAAAATTTTATTAAAGTTTTCTCCGTCGGCTCAATTGCGAAAGTTTTCTATTTCCGGTTATATTCCTTACCTATTATAAGCCCACCCCAAACCCTTACGAATATAATAATAAAAATATAAATAATAATAATAACAATAATAATTAGTAGTAACCACGTGCTTATGCCAACGCCTCCCGCGGTGTTTCCATGGTGGATCCAGGAGTATTTGCGACTCGCCAAAGGTGTTCGCGCTTAACTCGTACCCAGACCCTAGTGATCCCGGAACTCCTACCCAGACTGTTGTGATCGCCGCTCGGTTCCGCTGACACAGGGAAAAACAGACGGACGTGAATGCTGAGCTGAGGACGCGATTAGGCTCGCGCAATAATAATAATAATAATAATAATAATAATAATAACAACAATAACAATAACAACAACAACAACAATAACAATAACAATAACAATAACAATAACAATAACAATAATAATATAATTATAATAACATTAATAATAATAATAATAATAATAATAGTAATAATAATGATAACTTTGTTAATAATAAGGATAATTAAAATAACATTAATAATAATAATAATAATAATAATAATAATAATAATGATAATAACAATAATGTTCTTTTTTATGCTTAATAAAACCTTGTCTTACAAGCGGGATTTTTACGACAGCAAAGGTTGATAAGTAGTTTGTTTTAGTATCAGGGTTAGGCGTCACACGGTGATAAAGACACCCTTCCAAATTTTATTTTTTTTTGTTTTGTTTTGCCGACTTTATTGGGAAAACTTACTAAATATCACAGGAATTTTAAGTATACAAAATTAAATAAACAACGCCGAAAAGGACAAAAAAAAGCAAGATATCCAATGGGAAGAGGCACAAACGGAACTCGTGGTCTCATACAGGGTGCATGGGACCACGATAAAATCCAAAATAACATGAAAGTAATTCTATCTTGTATTAACAGGAAATGCGCCCATTTGTTCCATGCCCGTATTGTTAAAATGCCTGTGGCCCAGATGGGGTATGTATTCATAAGTAGCTTTTTTGTTTTTTATGAAATAGTGTTGTTAGAAATCTCTCAAGAAAATTATAGCGGCAGATAATGTTATTAGCAGTTCTACTGTTGTAAAACATGCACACTCGTTCCTCCAAGATAGTATATTTTGTGTGCTGAAGCTAAACGTTATCGATATTTTTTGACGATGTTCTGAAAGTGTCCTTGATTTTCTCTTTCGTTTTTGTGAATCAAAATGTATCTATCTACGGTTGGGATCTAACGTAAAAGACCTTCTGTTTCTTCTATACTCAATTTCTCTGAGAAGATGCGATAATACTAGCAACAGTTTCCCTTAACTTGTCGCATTACAGTTTGAAAAGTGTTGTTGCGCAGATTAGATGGTACCAATTGGGACAATTTTTTACCCAGTAAAAGTCTCTGCGAGTTTTCTGTTGGAAGTTGTGGAAGTACGTTGCACAAAGCTAAGTTTGCTCCTGCTTTTCGCAACTAGTTTCAACACTTTACAACAAAGAAACTTGTTGCGAAGTAAAATTAGCATGGCAATACGCGCAACGACACGCTTGAACCTGCGACACTGCATTGCTGCGCGATAAGTTGCAGGAATCGTTGCCGGAAAGCCAGACTTGAGCTGGTTATACCTAACTGAACTGTAATCGTCTCATGATTCCGTTAACCGTGTAGCTACAGATCAGCTTGAACTCTATATCTTTTTGCAAATACGCTCTAAATTGTTTTCCAGTGATGTTCCGTGATCTAAAGATGGACAAATGCCCCGTGGCTTGTGAAAGCATCGAATTCAGTGCCCAGCTCTCCTACGCCCAGTATCCTTCCAACGTGTTCGCTGACGAGTTGGCTGAGCAAAGAGGATTGAATCTCGGATCAAAGGAAGCAAACCGGCTGTTTCTGAGGTAAAAGACGAACTAACTGTTTAATAAAATACGATAGTAAAGGAATGAAGATCCGACCTTTTTAATAAACTAAGGAATATTTCACCGAGATGTTTTATGCAAAACCTCGTTGTTCATAAGTTTTAGAATTGTGACAGCAAAATAAGTATCCGTGGTGTTGTGATTGTGCAAAATCACAGCTTCGCTGAACAAAATCGATCTAACTAGAACTGGTCAATAAACTGTAAGTTTTTGTTTTTTCTCAAAACTCGAAGCACAACCTTTTGCAAACGAGTTGTAAACAGGTTTTCCGCTCGACAATTTTCTCCTGTAATTTGTAAGTTGTTGCAATGAAGCTGAAACCACCGTTGAAAATAAACAAACAAACAACTTTGTTTTTTGTTTCTTTTCTTTTCTTTTCTTTCTGTTTGCGGTGGTAAACTGCTCAGTTTATTACAATAATTTCAGCATCCAAAACAGCTGCGAAGTGTCACACCTAACTGCTGGTAAGTGAATAGCATTGATTCAACAGCCAATCAGAGCGTGCGAAGAGTGTTATTGACTTGTTGGATCAGCAAATCAGCTTTCTCTGAGTACATTATTTAGAGTTTTGATATGTTTAGGAGCATTAAAGTAATATAGCTATAATTTTAACAACGCAAGAAGTGATTCTGTTGCAATTTGTTTAAGGTTATGGTGCTTTTTGCTTGCATCTTGCTTACACATTAAAATTGTGTGTATATGTGGTTTGTCTCATGCACATCATATCAATCTGGCTATTTGCAGGGACAACCTACTGGAGTTGTATATATTTTACGAGGACTTAACATACTACGCAGTCAACCAGGTTCCAAGCTACGACCTCTACGGACTGCTAGGTAAGGACTGTAATTGATTCAATTTTAAGGAGGACGTCTCAGCCATCAAATATGATTTTCATTTGGTTCTCCAAAAAAGAAAAGCCCAAAAAAGTATAAGATGTTAACGAGCTATTAACGATAACTAAAAATTACAAGATGTAGTAATTGACTTACTTACATAATTTCGACGTTTGTTAAATATTTGCCAGAGGAAATCATTGCTTTTCGGTGATGGTATTTGTGATCACGCATCGTTTCACTTGTTTGGTAGTCATTCCTAACGAACTCGACTGCTATCGTGATCGGTTCTAAGAATAAGGTATTCCACGTGCAGGTTTTTCATCGACATTTTCGTCATTGGCAATTAAATGGCAAGAGACATTACCAAGCCTTTTAGAAATGAGTCACGGCGTTAGGTTTTACATGAGCGGCTTTATAGAGTCCTTGGGGAAGTCCTCTAGGTAACTATCTGTAGTAGAGGTTCTGATATCTCAATGGCCGAGTTCCGCATCAGTTTAACATTCCCTGATGCACAATATAAAGGTTAACTTCTTTATTGTCGTTTTTAAAATGGTTCAGTGGCTACTCATTACCACATATATAAATATATTTCATAAGGTATGGAATAAATAAAGTGGATTGTGCAACCCTACTGAGTTACACTGTAAGTTGAAAAATCTGTCACCCTACATGCAGTTATTCAAGAGACAAGACGGACGGTCAACAAGATTAAAAAATACTAAAATTACAATAAATGGTATAAACAAAAGGATAAAAATCTTTATCTGTACTGGAAAAGTTTATCTTAAAGAGGAAACATGGAAAAGCTCTGATTGAAGAAGACATTTCACGTCAGTAGGTACTAAATGAGGACAGGACTGGGTCCGAGTTTGCCCAATTAATCTAATTAACCTAAATTAATCTAACTAGCCTAACTAAAAAAAATAACTTCGTCACAATGAAGATAATTTGAACTTAGTAATTGTGCTAAGTTTGAAGGCGTTTGGTTGGATATAACAATGTGGTGACACTTTAAAAATCACTAATTTTGTTGTTGCCTTTCTTCTGACGTAGTGTATTACTTAATTTGATTAAACAGGCAAACTCTGAACCTGTTTGTAGTCACATGTAGTCAGCGCGTGGCTTTGCTGCATACACAGGATGCAAACTGTTCTCTTAATCCCTAAGGTAGTAATCTGTGCTTCCGGAAATAAACAAGTTTTGCACATGCACTGGGGATAGCTCCTGAATTGCTGCTTTATATACTGTCACTGCTTTCTGCATTTTCGTCCTATTTACAATTGGTCAGGCATCCAGGCTTGTCCAAACGTGTTATAAGTTTATGTACTTATAGCTCTTGCGGAGTGATTTTGTAATTTTTGCATAAAACGTAAGCAGTCAGATTTAAATAGTGCAAACAGTTCGGATTCCCTTACAATCAAGGTTCTGGTTACTGACTTCATATTTGATTTTACCAGGTGACGTTGGAGGACAAATAGGTTTGTTCCTTGGAGCTAGTATTTTGACAGCGGTGGAATATTTTGACTTGCTAGCTATGGTTATCTACACGAGGTACAAATACCGAAACTCCAAATAATGGACCACAACTCACCCGGCTTAACTTCTCCTCTCACGAGTCGCTCATTAGGTGTTAGTCGCTCATTAGGTGTTCAATAGGCACTGGATACCACACAATGTTGATAAACTGGAGTCGCGGTTATCTGGTGACGAATGGAGGCGATTACATGGGATTCAACCCTGTTTCAAGGGGTTTCTCTTGGCTGATGTTGGAATTCTCCACGACAGTGAAGGAAAATCAAAGATGGCGGCAATTTGTAAGCAACTGAAAAAAACACTGGAATGGTTGCAGGTTGGAACTGTCTGCGCGTAAAACATTGACAGTTGGAGATGACCTACAAATTTTTCAATTTAAATTGTGCAAATGGAAGCACCACAATTCACTAAGATATAGCATTTGTTGCCATAAAAAATGAACATCCATTAGTTCTATTTCTTTTGATGTCAGTTAAGATTTATCTTCTTTCAAAATGAATGAATCTTTCGTGAAACAAAAAGCTGCAGGGCAGCCGTAGAACAGTAGTAATAAATGCTGAAACAGTCAAAATAGCTTCCTTTTGACATGAATTCCCAGAGTTTTTTCTCTGGTTAGTTAATACGTTTCTAAACAAGCCTTGATGGAAACATTCTATGGTATGATGAAATATCTAATATTTTGAGCTATTTTAGCCGTAAATGAGATGAGTATTATCCTATCGTGCATGCCGTCATGCCACAGTGTTAATGTAAAAGCTATAAATATACGGCTATATTCGTAAATATAAATGGAATAGACCAAGATTATTAGTTTTTCTGATTAGTTTTGGCAAATTTTGCTTGTGGCCATGTGCAAAGGGTATATCGAAAAAGTAAATATACATATCATATAAGAACCAATCTTTATTTTCCTGTTTATAAATCAGTAAGTAGCGGAAGTAGTTTGTACAAAGCAGAATGCAGTGTTATGTATGTTTCGCTATTGCTGACACTACCAAGCCTTACTTGTCCTCGCAGACCAAGGCAAGGATATTCTGTGGGGCTGGAGGGAACTCAAATGCCAAATAAATGCCAACGGCAGACTGATCTCTCCGCAAAAAAGTTCGACTATTTTTGCAGATAAACATACAATGATGTTGTACTCAATATAAATAACTCTTAATTAGCAAACTTTTGGACATAGTAAGCTTGATAGCTAGACATGAAGCCTAACGCGTTAAATAATGGAATGACCTGAAGGATGTGTTCAACTATTTGGTATTTCGGACAAGTGCACTGAACTCTTCCAGTATCCCATCACAACTGAAGTTACTCCTTCCGACTATTTAAAATTGATTGCTTGAAAACGATATCCCACGAACTCGTATTTTTAATTTTGTATATTTTCTGGCTATTTCTTTGCAATCAATAGTTGCTGTGGTGCAAAAAGCCAGAAATTTAGGACCAGAATCGGTCCACAGAAATAGAAGTATTAAGCAGTCCTAATATATCTCAATGCAGAACCAAATACGTAAATTTCTTGTAAGCCAAACAGTATTAGTTATGCATTTTAGTTTTCACCCTGAACGTTGTTGCCGGACTCATTCTGGTTTAGCCTTTTTTCAGACTGGGCTATTTTGGAGGTGTGTGTGTGTGTGTGTGTGTGTGGAGA
>JAOBYH010024341.1:0-12562 GCA_025403525.1 Umimayanthus kanabou | reverse complement strand
ATTAATTCAACAAAAACATTGCATTTAGCCCCCACGAAGGAATGGATCTAGCAATAATTTGGATTAGCAAAATGGTCAATTCTTAACGCTTATTCTATAATATACAATTTGTGTGTGTATGTGTATGCGTGTAGATCGATAATAACAATTTATCTTTCTTGACCTTTCTTTCGATCGTAAAAACAGGTTCAAAGTAATGTAAACGGGGCTCTAGACTCGATTAGTTTTTACTACATCTGGAGTCCAGGACTCATACTATTTGTCATTTTATTCTTGTAAATCATTACCTGCAAATTGAGTGTAAATAAAATGTTGTTGTTGTTGTTGTTAACAGTGACCTCTCACAAAATTGCCAAATGTCTCCATAACGTTTACTATAAACAACGTTGAAAATGTCAGTTTCATCTCACAATTCATCAACATATTTTATACTGATACTGTAATTATCAGACGTTGATAACCTTGGTGAGTTTTTGTTATATTCGCAAACATGAAATGTTCATCCCGTTACGTTTCCAGAGATTGGGTGTTATGTTTGAGAAAGGCAAGTCCGGCAGCCTCGGTTTGTTGATAGCCAATCAGAATGAAGGAAACCCAGGATTGTTTATCAGAGAAGTAGTCCCGGATGGGCCGGCTGCTAAATGTAATGTATTTGAGCCCGGTAAGTATATACATCTTTACTAGACGGTTGACCAGCCAATGTGGCTGGGTACTTTTACGAGTTGGCAGTATTTTGGCGAGCCTTTAGGCGTGTTGTTGTCACCTAGGCTGAGTTCATCACCAGTTTTGTCCTTTTGATGGAACCTTGAACGGTGAAGTGTGAATCTGTGCCGGCCATGTTTATTCATAGTTTTGAATCAATGAAAATTTGATTAATCGTCTACAAATCTGAAAATGATTAGTTATTCAAAAACATTAATTTTGTTTAAGCATGGTGCAGGTTTGTGATAAAATGAACCATTCAGTTGAACTGTCGAGCCGCCGTTTTCTCGCCATTTTTTCTAATCGTGGGCGCGCGCGTCACTTTATTTTCCCGCCCCTTTGGACGCGCGCGAGTAATTTTTCGTCTCAGTGTTGCGCCTTGTTGTTTGCACTAGCATTTTACTTCACTTGAGCTTGAAGACTAATAAAAAGCCTGATTTTCACTAGCGATGTAAGAACAAGCGCAGAAATTGGCGCAAGTAGGAGTTCGTGTGTCTAATGAAAACAAAGCTTGAAACAAGCACAAGAGAATAAGTTCGGGCACGAATTTCCCTCTAAAAATGCTATAAATGAGTGGCAAGAAAAAAAAGTAAAACGCCGAAACAGCAGCAAATTTCAAATACGAAGTCTGTCAAGAAAGATTGCAATCAATTTTGCCATTTGTATACAAAAAGTTAAATAAGTGAACTTCACCCATTCATTGCCATTGTGGAGGCAATTTTTTCCACGTTTGAGATTGTTTGTTTCTGTCCTTGAAATCCTTGCAGCCCTTATCATAAATAACAGGGAACTGTCGTACCGTTTCTGAAAACCTTTCTTTAAACTTGCTTCTGCCTCTCCCATCTTGGTAAAACCACGAACGAACTTGGAAAGAATGCTTTAATTGGTTGATAAAAAAAAACTCAAAAACGTTGCTTGCGCTTGCTTCACGTTCCGTTTTTACTAGAAAAATGTTGAAGCAAGCGCAAGAGCAAGCGCAAGAAAAAGGAAGAGTTTTTATCCTTGCGCTTGTGCTTGCTTCAATTTTTATTCTTGTGTCAAGGTTGTTTTCACTGTGAAATAAGATCAAGAGCTCTTGTGCTTGCGCTTGCTTCTGCGCTTGTTCTTGCGACCAGGTATAAAGTGCGAATAATCGATTCATTCATTTAAACTGCTGCTCGATAACCAACAAACTGAAGACCACAACAAGTGAAGAGTCACCAAACGTTTTCAAGATTGCAGTACAGAGATAAAAAAGTTTCAAGGAAGACTTGAATATATATATCTTCATCTTGTCCTTGAGACTAAAGAAACACGAATATTTTAGTGACTGTTTGAACATATTGTTGGAATACATCAAGCGCAGAAAAAGAACAGAAAGTGACTTTCAGCTTGAGACATAAAAATAAACAACGGTTTGAGTGGTTCGACAAATCTGTTCAGTGTTGGCTCTCGGTGACAAAATTTGCGGAAGATTTTGCAGGAGCTCGGACGCAGTGATAGAACTGAAAAGTATTGATCTTTTAGCTTTCTTTTATACAGCTAGTATTAAACTCGAACAACAAACTGAATTACTTTTTGAAGTGGAATCTAGAGATGTTATTTTCAGGTGGTTTGAGTACAAATTTGTTGTATAAAGGCAGCCTGTTATATGTTGAACATTACTTTTTCAGCAGGTTCTGATTAGACAAAATTTTGAAAAATCAACCGAGCTGTGAGCTACACAACAAAACTTAAATCGACAAAGTCAGCGTCAGAATTTTCTCTAATTGAAAAAGTGAAGGCTTGTATATAATAAAACAGTTATTCCACTCGCTCTTGTCGTAACTCGAGCTCGTGGAATAATTGTTAAATATCCTCACATTGCTATCCTCGCTTGTTGACTGTACATAACCTCGTAGCGTAAATTCAAACTCTTGCTAGCAGCAACTATACCTTTCTACCAGGGCCCAGCATATTTGTTGCAGATCCAGTGATGGTTCACATCGTTCGGTCGAACGCCTAAACCAAAGAAAATGCATCAAACTTTAAATTTTGACGAAAACTGGTTCATGTTTGTTTAACAAGGTAGCAATAGCCATTCCGAATCCCTCACTAAACTCGCGGACCCGCCTCAGCTTTTTATTCGTAAGTGTTTTGCTAGAAACCGCGGCTTTAAACTAAAAATAAGTTAACCCTGGCTGAAGGACAAAAAAGACAACTTTGCTCGAGGAATCAAAGCTGGACATTAACGAGAAGAAAAATCAGTTGGGCCCGTTTTGAAACAGAAAAGTGGTGCCGTTCGTTTTGAGCAATTTTCAGGGCGAAATTCTTATTTTTTTAAAAATTCGTTTGGATGCTTATATAGATGGTGCCAGCTAGATTCTCATTCTGCCGGCCGTGTTTCTAAGTTTTTGAGCAATCAAAGATTACGCAAAACCTAAACATAAAATTATTGGTCGTAAAACAGCTCTGGGAAGCTTCGTTGTGAACTAGCTAACCAAACATGTCCGGTAACAAAATAGCTCCTTTACGAATCTTAGTTATAAGAAACAATTGAACTGCAGCTCAACTCCAATATATTTTGTTTCAATACTCCATTTTATATTACGTTTTCCAAGAGCTGGAAAAAATTTAAGTCGAGACTCTGTGGAGAAAACACAACAAACGCGAAAAGAAAGGAAATTGGTATAATGCTTCGACTTCAAGATGTTGTTTGCAGAAAATGAAGCGTTATTTGGCAAAAACGGACGATTTGCAAAAACAGAATGTGAGTCATTTTTTCGTTTTCTTGGTCTTTTCAGGTGATGAAATTGTGTCCGTGGATGGAATTTCGGTCAAGAACAAAACTCACAAGGAGGCAGTGCAAATACTGCGCAGTTCTGGCCAGCGGGTGAACTTGGAAATTGAAAAGGGAAACATGAATTTCAAAGGTAAGACATCAAGTGATCTGAACAGAAAACGTTTAGTGTTCAAAATGTATTATCTTCGCCTAAACAGTTAAAATCATTCAAATGCGGTAAAAGCTTGATAAAAGTACAAACGTTTTCGAACTAAGTCTTCATCTTAAGGATAAGCAGATGGCTGCAAATTTTGCGGTTTTTACACCAAGTAAGACGTGTCAACTATTAATTGTGAAAGAACAATTAACAGTGTTAAAATGAGAAAATAAGACGTATTCTAGAAGCTCTTCTGGTTGGAAAATTCCAACTTCACATCGACTGACAAGTATTCGTTTGTTATCAAACTTTGTACCCAAATGATTTAAATATCTCTTTCTCTAATTAACTCTTCAGACGTCAGACTAAGAACTGCCGAATTTGTATCTCTCAGTTCAAACTAGAGATGAACTCTTAGTTCGAAAACATTTGTTCAAACTCTTTCAAATTATAATAGTCATTCCTCGAGTGGTGGTCACGTAGACTTGTTCCCAGGCAAAATCTTGCTTGCTCGGTATACGCGATGCGGACCTCCGCTGTTTGTGTGCTGCTCGCGGCTTCGCGTTGTACACAGGGACGCATATGACCTACATACGTGATACACGCGCGGAAACTCGAAATACTTGTATATTAAGCCGCGCTACCAATTCAGTAGCCCAAGAACAAGGCAATTAGTGCTTATTGGAACTGAAGAAGCTGAGTGGGGGCCAGTTGACAAGTAAATCGCGCGAAGATACGAAGCAGGGTGACTGGGGACGAGGCTACTCTTACGTTATCAAACGACGAACGACAAACATGGTATTCGTGTTTTTCAGTTGTATCTGCATTAGTTGGAACAAACTGAGACATTTTCAATATATTTGGGAATAAAACGAATGATACACAGTGTTCCAAGTTCAAAATCTTTGTATCTGAGACCTTTTTTAATGCGAACACTGAATTATTGCTTTTCAAATGATGAAAACGGCTAAAAATTACTTCAACTATTTCGAATCGGTTTCTGCAGTGATTGTGATCTGAACAATTCGAATAATTTGATATAGTTCCTCCAGTGATTCTATAAGCGAATCTTTCCACACGCCACTGTTTACATTTTGCTTCATTAGCATACGCACTTACCGGGAGAAATAATCCTGCTGGATAAGAACTCGATTCAGAACCTAAAAAAGCTTTTCAAACTTACCTATAAAAAAATACAGCCTTTTACGTTCAGTTTTTGAGATTATATTGGTTTTCAAAAATAAAACCATTAATGAGCCATACATTTGCTGTAAAAATTCGAGTTTTGAACATGCGTCACCTAAAATGCATTAAAGACATTGGACTCAAATTTTCTGACAAAATTTCTCTTTCAAAACCCTATCATTATTCACAGCTGATCATTTAATTGCTCAGTAAGAAACTAAGGTACGTATGCTAATGAAGCAAAATGTAAACAGTGACGTCAGGAAAGATTCGCCTATATTTTCCTTTCAAAACTCTCGAAATTAGAACATGTAATTAAATGATGACTCGTGATATAAAGGATTAATTCATGCGTGTTTTGGCCAAATTCTTACCAATTTCCCGAACCGTAGGGCAAGGGAAATTACAGCGAATTTTAACAAAACACAAGTAAATTAATCCTTTATATTATGCGTCATCATTTGATTAAATTTTAATGCAGTGGGGGACAAATTACGCTTATATCTCTACGAACCATTTCAGTTTGAGCATATTTGGACTTCATGGCAAAGTTCGATACACTTCACTGAATTTGACATCCAAATATGGCATAATCCGTAACTTCACATGTAAAATCTCAGATTAACAGTGAAATTGCCGAGTAAAGTTATGGAGTAATTTGTCCATCATTGTATTAGTAAGGGAAACACCACCGTTTGAGAAGAATTAACGAGAAATATCACGTGCGCATTTGATGAAAGTGGCGTAATACAACATGTGCGAAGCACGAGTGCTATGTCTCACTTTCATCAAGTATAAGTGGTATTTAAGTTTTCGTTAGTTCTTCAAGAACTTAAGCAGTGTTCCCTGTTAATACCACAGCTACAAAAAACACAAGTTTTTCAAAATTCCTGATCATTTCGGACGATTTTTCGAGGATTTCCGAAAACTTAGGATGATTTTCCGAAACATTTTCGGGATTTTCCGAAGATTTCCGAACAATTTCCGAACATTACTAAAGACCTTGATAATTTTTCATACCCTTTTATTTGCATATGTAAAGCAACCAATCAGCAACCAGTACTTTTTGTAGGTGTGGTATTAAGTTTCGAATAGCAAGTCCTCCGATTAGGAATTGTTTTGTGTTTAACAAAATAATGACGTACTAAACATGATGATAATGGAATGATCAAATTGAATGTAAGACAACGATAATGACAAAGTAAATATAATGATAACATTGTAATGAGATTTAGACATTAATTACCATGTTGATATGGTAACAATAAATAATAAAGATTTTAATAATGATGATGATGGTAGTATAATGATATAATGATAGTGATATCAAGAAAGTAACAGTAATGTTGAATGATAACGGTAGTGATATGATAATGATACGTTAATAATTGTGATGATGGTAAAAATAATGATATTAGTATGATGCAACAATGAACTAATAATAATAATAATAATAATAATAATGATAATAATGATTATGATAATGTTAAACTTTATGATAACGTTAGCGATAAAGGACATTAACAATGATAATGACATTAACAATGATATTGAAAACGAGAGGACAATTATGATGACGACCATGATCATGATGATGATGATGATGATGGTGGTAATAGTCATAATGGCGATCATAATGATGACAACGACAATGGCACTGATACAGATAATCATTGCCGCAAACGTGATTCACATTTCACACAAGTAGGAAAACGTTTTGTTTTTCTCTGGAGGAATTTTGTAAACTTTTTTGGTATTTTGAAAGAATCGCAATCACACGTCTACCGAACAAGTGAGCACAAACCTTCAGGTGAAGTGAGAATGTTTGCTACGACCGTCACAACGAAGAGTTAAGCAGATTGTCAAAACAATTATACAAAAGTGAAACTGCCCGGCCACGTTCGTGTAACAGTCGCAAAATCTCCTTAACGGTAACTTGAACATGATAGAACAGATTTGTCGTGGACACTTATTTCCAAAAGAGCGCTAAACCTATTGGGAAGTTCATTTGCTATGGAAGAATATTCAAAAGGGATACTTTTGCTAAATACCAGGCTTTTTGTTGATAGCACAGAACAATGAGCAGGTATATTTTAAGCTTGGCTTCTTGAAACAAGAGCTTCTTGTTGTTGGTTTGATAAGAAGATCATTAAAGGGGAAATCGAGACGACACGTTTAAGATGAAATCACGTTTTGTTTACGGGGATAATTCCTAGGAATACTTCAAATGGAAGGGCGCTTCTTGGAACCATGAATAGCATTTCCTGCAGTGAGATGCTGCTACTAAAAGTAAATCGATCCCCATGAAGTCTCAAGTTGTTCAACATTCTCCTTGAATCTCTGAAATACGCTGTCGAAAAAATCACTGACATTTTCCACATAGTATGAGTCAGTCGGGACTATATTTGGATGGTATAACATATTTCAATATGACCATAGAAAGGTTACCAAAAATCCTTAGCCTCCTTTGTTCTCAACTAAATGGAAAAAACAACGAAGGTTAAGGGTGATCGAATACCACCCCTTTTTAACCTGATCATGCTAAGTCAATATGAAATGCTCGGTTCCTGGTGCAAACGAAACTGATGAATTACTAACTAGTAAGTATTTTGCTAGGTAAAAGAAAATCAACAAACCTGGAAGGACCCAAGATTCATAAAACAAAACAGTCATATGAACTGCAACAAAGTAAAGCCAGTTATCAAGAAACACACGAGGTTTTCACAAAGAAAATCAAGTATGACGAGCCGAGTACCAATGTTCTTACATACACTTCGACACCGAAGGAAAGAGGATCAAGAGAAATTAATGAAAATCAGCCTGGCACGACAATCTCCCTCGACAGCCCTAGAGTTGATAATGACTTGATGAAATCAGATGTGGTGGTATCGGAGAATGTACAAATGGTTGAAGCCACGTACGAACAAGACCTTGAATTATCACCTCCTGGAGTGCAAACGGGCACATGGAACATCAAAGGAGATCAAGATGTGGTGGTATCGGAGAATATACAAATGGTTGAAGCCACTTACGAACAAGACCTTGAATTATCACCGCCTGAAGTACAGACGGCCAGCTGGAATATCAAAGGACCAACGTTGCCAAGTTGGAACACTGGAGTTGAAAACTCCGAAAACAAACCACGTGTATCCGCTGATATCTCGGGCCCGAGCGCACATATTGACTTGCAAGCAAAGAAGGCGGACACAACAAGGCCCAGTCATGACAAGGAATGGAAGATTGGTTTACCTGACTGGAAGTTTGGAAAGGAAAAGTCTGCTACGAACCCTAAAGCATCTGCAGATTTATCTATCGAAGGTAATGTTGAGACTCCAGATCTAGACATATCAGGCCCTCGTGTGAATGGAGCAGACATTGATTTGAAAGCAAAGAAAGACCATCATTCCGGTTCCGATCACGAAGGTGGCTGGAAGTTTGGACTACCAGACTGGAAGTTTGGAAAAGGAAAATCTGGTAAAACACCTAAAGCGTCTAGAGATGTATCTATCGATGGCAATGTTGAGACTCCAGATCTAGACATATCAGGCCCTCGTGTGAGCGGACCAGACATTGATATGAAAGCAAAAACTGGCGATCATTCGGATGCGAATGATAATGAACACGGCTGGAAAGTTAAAGGACCCAAGTTACCACATTGGAAGTTTGGAAAAGGAAAATCAGGAAAAACGCCCAAAACATTGGGCATGGGAGAAGTAGACTCCGATGCCAATATTGAAGGTCCCGACGCTAACATCTCAGGACCTCGTGTAGATAGCGCCGAGGTCAAAGGTTCTGATGTTAACATTTCCGGTCCTCGGGTTACTGTGCCAGAACTTGATCTGAAAACAGGCAAAGGAGATTATTCAGATTCAGATATTGACGACCAGGGCTGCAAAATTAAAGGCCCCAAGTTTCCAAGCTTGAAACGTAAAAAAGGAAAATCTGGGAAAACACCACAAAAATCTGGAGAAGTAGATATTAATGTCGACGTTGAAGGTCCAGATATTAATGTTCCACGGCCTGGTGTAGACAGTCCGGACGTCAAAACTACTGATGTTAGCATATCGGGTCCACGAATGGAAGGTCCGGAAATTGGCTTGAAAGCAAAAAAAGCCGATCATTCCGGATCCGATGATGACGAACACGGATTGAAATTCAAAGGACCCAAGTTACCAGGCTGGAAATTTGGAAAACATAAGTCTGGAAAATCTCCGGGTGACATGGAACACGATGCCAGCGTGGAAGGTCCAGATGTTAATATCACAGCACCTGGTGTAGACAAGCCCGACAACATAGGTCCTAATGTTGACATATCAAGTCCTCGGGTTAGCGGACGAGACATTGATCTGAAAGCAAAGAAAGGCGGTCATACAGATTCAGATGATGGAGGCGGATGGAAATTCGGTCTACCGGACTGGAAGTTTGGAAAGGGAAAATCTGGAAAGAAACCTAAAGCATCTGGACATGCATCTATCGATGGGAATGTTGAGAGTCCAGATCTTGAAATATCAGGAGCACCTGTGAGTGGACCAGAGATTGACTTTAAGACAAAGACAGGCGATCACTCGGATTCAGATTCGGATGATGGAAAACACGGCTGGAAATTAAAAAGACCACGGCTACCAAGCTGGAAACGTAAGCAAGGGAAATCTGGAAAAAGTCCCAAAGTTTCTGGTGATGTCGATGTCGATGCCAGTCTTAAAGGCCCAGATGTGGATATCTCAGAACCTGGTGTAGACAGTCCTGACATCAAAGGCCCTGATCTTGACATATCAGGTCCTCGGGTTAGTGGACCAGACTTTGATTTGAAAGCAAAGAAGGGCGATCATTCAGATTCGGATGATGATGAACACGGCTGGAAGATCAAAGGACCAAAGTTACCAAGCTGGAAATTTGGAAAAGGGAAATCTGGAAAAACTCCCAAAGTTTCTGGTGATGTCGATGCCGAAGCAAATCTTAAAGGTCCAGAAGTTGATATCTCAGGACCTGGTGTAGACAGTCCTGATATCAAAGGTCCTGATGGTGAGATAACGGGTCCTCGGGTTAGTGGGCCAGACTTTGATTTGAAAGCAAAAAAAGGCGATGACTCCGATTCAGATGATGATGAACACGGGTGGAAGTTTAAAGGACCAAAGTTACCAAGCTGGAAATTTGGAAAAGGAAAATCTGAAAAAAGTCCCAATGTTTCTGGTGATGTCGATGTCGCTGGAAACCTTAAAGGCCCAGATGTGGATATCCCAGGACCTGGTGTAGACAGTCCTAACATCAAAGCTCCTGATGTTGAGATAGCGGGTCCTCGGGTCAGCGGACCAGAGATTGATTTGAAAACAAAGAAGGGCGATCATTCAGATTCAGATTCGGATGATGACAAACACGGTTGGAAATTTAAGGGACCCAAGTTACCAGGGTGGAAATTTGGAAAAGGGAAATCTGGAAAAACTCCAAAAGTTTCTGGTGATGTGGAACTGGACGCTAGTGTTGAAGGCCCTGATGCTGATGTCTCACGTCCTGGTGTAGACAGTCCTGACATTAAAGGTCCTGATGTTGACATATCGCGTCCTCGTATTAGTGGACCAAAGATTGATTTGAAAGCAAAAAAAGACAAGGATTCAGATTCTGATTCAGACTCTGATGATGAGAAACACGGCTGGAAATTTAAAAGACCTCGTTTACCCAGCTGGAAACGCAAAAAAGGAAAATCTGGTAAAGGTCTTAAAGTGTCTGGCGATTTTGATGGCGATGCCAATCTTAAAGGCCCAGATGTGGATATCTCCGGACCTGGTGTAGACAGTCCTGACATCAAAGGCCCTGATGTTGACATATCAGGTCCTCGGGTCAGCGGACCAGAGATTGATTTGAAAACAAAGAAGGGCGATCATTCA
Organism: Umimayanthus kanabou; assembly: GCA_025403525.1. Taxonomy (NCBI): domain Eukaryota; kingdom Metazoa; phylum Cnidaria; class Anthozoa; order Zoantharia; family Parazoanthidae; genus Umimayanthus; species Umimayanthus kanabou. The sequence continues at coordinate 1,896 of JAOBYH010024341.1, read as the reverse complement.
GATTCAGGTTCAGATTCAGATTCGGATGATGAGAAACACGGTTGGAAATTTAAGGGACCAAAGTTACCAGGCTGGAAATTTGGAAAAGGAAAATCTGGAAAAAGTCCCAAAGCCTCTGATGATGTGGATATCGATGCCAATCTTGAACGCCCAGATGTGGATATCTCAGGACCTGGTGTAGACAGTCCTGACGTGAAGAGTCCTGATATTGACATATCGGGTCCTCGGATTAGCGGACCAGACATTGATTTGAAAACAAAGAAAGGCGACCATTCAGATTCAGATTCGGATGAAAACAAACACAGCTGGAAATTTAAGGGACCAAAGTTACCAGGCTGGAAATTTGGAAAGGGGAAATCTGGAAAAACTCGAAAAGTGTCTGGTAATGTGGAACTGGACGCTACTATTGATGGTCCAGATGCTGATGTCTCACGTTCTGATGTAGACAGTCCTGACATTAAGGGTCCTGATGTTCACATATCGGGTCCTCATATTAGCGGACAAGAGATTGATTTGAAAGCAAAAAAAGAGGAGGATTCAGATTCTGATTCAGACTCTGATGATGAGAAACACGGTTGGAAATTTAAAAGACCTCGCTTACCAAGCTGGAAACGCAAAAGAAAATCTGGTAAAGGTCTTAAAGTGTCTGGCGATTTTGATGGCGATGCCAATCTTAAAGGCCCAGATGTGGATATCTCCGGACCTGGTGTAGACAGTCCTGACATCAAAGGCCCTGATGTTGACATATCAGGTCCTCGGGTCAGCGGACCAGAGATTGATTTGAAAACAAAGAAGGGCGATCATTCCGATTCCGATTCCGATTCCGATTCCGATGATAAGAAACACGGCTGGAAATTTAAGGGACCCAAGTTACCAGGCTGGAAATTTGGAAGAGGAAAATCTGGAAAAAGTCCCAAAGTCTCTGGTGATGTGGATGTCGATGCAAATCTTAAAGGCCCGGATGTGGATATTTCAGGACCTGGTGTAGACAATCCTGACATCAAAGGCCCTGATGTTGACATATCGGGTCCTCGGGTTAGCGGACCAGACATTGAATTGAAAACAAAGAAAGGCGACCATTCAGATTCAGATTCGGATGATGAAAAACACGGCTGGAAACTGAAGGGACCCAAGCTACCAGGCTGGAAATTTGGAAAGGGGAAATCTGGAAAAACTCCAAAAGTGTCTGGTGATGTGAAACTGGACGCTAGTATTGATGGCCCAGATGCTGATGTCTCACGTCCTGGTGTAGACAGTCCTGACATTAAAGGTCCTGATGTTGACATATCGGGTCCTCGTATTAGTGGACCAGAGATTGATTTGAAAGCAAAAAAAGACAAGGATTCAGATTCTGATTCAAACCCTGATGATGAGAAACACGGCTGGAAGTTTAAAAGACCACGGTTACCAAGCTGGAAACGCAAAAAAGGAAAATCTGGCAAAGGTCATAAATTGTCTGGCGATGTCGATGGCGATGCCAATCTTAAAGGCCCAGATGTGGATATCTCAGGACCTGGTGTAGACAGTCCTGACATTAAAACTCCTGATGTTGAGATAGCGGGTCCTCGGGTCAGCGGACCAGAGATTGATTTGAAAACAAAGAAGGGCGATCATTCAGATTCAGATTCGGATGATGACAAACACGGTTGGAAATTTAAGGGACCCAAGTTACCAGGGTGGAAATTTGGAAAAGGGAAATCTGGAAAAACTCCAAAAGTTTCTGGTGATGTGGAAGTCGATGCTAATCTTAAGGGCCCAGATGTGGACATTTCAGGACCTGGTGTAAACAGTCCTGGCATCAAAGGCCCTGATGTTGACATATCAGGTCCTCGGGTTAGCGGACCAGACTTTGACTTGAAAGCAAAAAAAGGCGATGATTCAGATTCAGATGATGAA
>JAOBYH010024230.1:0-12563 GCA_025403525.1 Umimayanthus kanabou | reverse complement strand
TATTTTAAACAAACATGAATTTGAAAGAGGCTGGTCGAGTGTTCTGATTGGTGTTTGCGAACAATGGCGCGTGAATAAAAAAGACCCAGGGAGCCCTGCTGAAAACTGTGCGACCCCGGGTGAGCTCTTTTTTTGTCACGTTTGCGCGGTCGCAAAGCTGACAAACGACCGTTGAATCCCTACCTTTGTCGATGAACGGTTGATTACAAGCTCTGATCGCTCAATTATGGCGAGGAAACCGGTTCTCCACTTCACTTGGATTAGATCTTTGAACTAAAGGTGTAGATAATTTATCCCTGGATGTGCTGTCGTGATTTTGTGGCGCTGTTGCGCTTTAGATGGAATTTATTGGGCTTCGAGCGGCAAGCGGTCGAATCTGTTCTCTCCGGCCTTCAAGTTTTTCTCTGGTGGGGGAGAACTCCAAAATGAAAATCTCGTGTGAATCGCCTCAGAATGACCCAGAAGGTACAGGAATGACACAAGGAGACAACAAATATGGTGAGCAAGCTTTATTTATGTATTTTATGGCAAATTTCTACGATATCCTGAAAGTCGTATTTATTCCCATACAAACTCTATAAATTTGTATTTATTCCCATACAAAGTCTATAAATCTGATAACTCGAACAACAAACTTACAGCTTGGGCTGCCTATGATTATATGCTGTCAGCAGCTGATAGAAGTATTTTTGATGAACCCACTTAATTCCTAAGTGAATCAAGTTAGATGAATATAACCCAGTTTTGGGAAATTGCACTGATTATAGCATGAAAATAAGCTTGTCATGGCTTTCAAATATTGCGCCATGTGAAAATAAGATATTCTAAATAAGTTTATCGGTGAGATGTTTCGCGCCTCTTAAACGTTTTCACCTTTGATTTTCATTTTTAGTCATTGACAGAGTGGTGTCCAGGGAGCACTGTTTTAACACTGTTCAAGTTGCTGTAAAACACCACTATCCCTTCTTCGTTGATGCAAGTGAAAAAGACCAGAAAGCGCTGCCAAAGAGCCACGAGGTGGAGTATGTCCAAACGGTGTTTCAGTTTATCGAGGACCAGTACGGTGGTGAGCTTGATGAGCTTCTCAAGACGAACATTTTGCAGATAGAGAGAGTCCCTGATACAGAGAGAATCATTTTCAAATCAGGTGAAGAAAACCAGATGGATGAAAGCGAGTGGGAAAAAGCTTGTAACGATGTTCTGTCTTTTTTATCAAGGTTCGGAACAAAGAGCATACGCGTCACTGACGAGGCCTTGGTGAGTTTCGAAGAACGCGCCAACGAGATTGTTCAGCAGTTTACAAGTAAAGAGCTGATAGCGATGCCATTAACACCAGAACATCAAATGAGCATTGTTGGCATAAAAGACAAGGTAGATAAGCTTGCCCAACAGCTTGAAGATCTTGTCATTGATATTGTGGAAGAAGAAAGATTCAAGGCATCGGTTGTAACTGATGAAATGAAAGATATTCCTGTGACCAAGCTTCTTTTGTTACACCGCAGTGGAATGCAAATCCGACTTGAAGACGAACTTAAAGGGCTGGTTGCTGAAATATCTCCGGAGAAAAATGCAGTCATCTTTAAAGGACCCGAAGAGATGATAAACAAAGCCACTCTAGTAGTGTGGCAAATGCTAGCGAAGAGCAAAGAAGAATCTGTAGAACTGCCAAGTTTAACAGTTTCACTGTTAAAATCCGAAGATGCCCAAGAGCATATTTACAATAACTTTGAAAAAAATGATGTTGTCGCAGTTCTTTCGTTTGAAAATAATAAGGCAAATGAAGTCACCGTTGTTGGTGTCAATGGTACTCAAGCACGCAAAGCTGCCAAACTTGTGAAAGACCTTATTAAAGAACGAAGCACGCATTTGGAAGAAGATCAAGCACAGTTGATGAAGAGCGCAAAATGGAGCAATCTTCGAGACAAATTGCAGAGGACCAGTCGCTGCAAGGTTGAATTTGATTCCACAACAAGTACCTTGTGGATTGGTGGGTGTTGTGATGACGTTGAAGATAGTGCCAATAAAATTGAGAAGTTTCTTGAAGAAAATACAATTGTAACGGAAATAATTCCTTTATCAACTGGCCAAAGGAAGTTTCTGTTCAAATACTGGGAAAGTAAAGTTAAAGCAGTTCAGCGAAACCATCACTTTCATTCAGTAAGCATCAAAGAGATGGAAGACGAAGAGGGTGGAGTGATTATCTCTGGAACAGTCGATGGTGTACAAGGAGGCGTCAGGGAGATATCTGATATGGTTCGATGTATTCTCTGCAGAAACATTCCAATCGATAAACCTGGTATGCGCAAGTACTTTATTGAAGGCCAAGGAGTGGCAATGCTGAAGATTGTAGAGAACGAACAAAAGTGCATTGTCGAGATCAAGTCAGCTTCGAAGCCAAAATCTTCTATGTCATCAATCTCAGAGGAGGCCATCTTGGAAAGTTCTGAAAAGTGCCTGTGTACGTATGCCACACCAGAGGCTAAGAAGATTTCGCTTTACAAAGGTGACATTACAAAGCACCGAGTAGATGTCATAGTAAACGCGGCAAATGCCTCGCTTGAGCATGCCGGGGGCGTCGCAAAGGCTATAGTAGATGCTGGTGGAAGGGAAATTCAAGAAGAATGTCGCAGGCATATAAACCGAAATGACGAAATGCTGGTGGGAGACGTGTTTGTTTCTGGTGCCTACAAGCTTCCCTGCAAGAAAGTTGTCCACACAGTGGGGCCAAAGTGGAATCGTAAGTCTGATCACGGCAGTCTAACTCGTGACAAGAAGACGAAAGAAGAGAGATATCTGTCACTGGCAATATACAACTCTCTAGAAGAATCCGATTCATATGCGTCTATTGCTTTTCCTGCCATAAGCACAGGAATATTTGGATTCCCCGCTGAACTATGTGCACAGGTTATGATGGACACAATACTGGAATTCTCCGAAGAGAATCAAGGCTGCGCTATTAAAGATATTCACATCATCGACAGAGATGACTTAACCGTCTCAGTTTTTGCTGGAGAAATGAGGAAACGATTTGGGAAAGAGGCAGACTTCTGGGACAGTTCGACAGCGATACCTAAAGCAAACAAGAAAAGCAAAACAAAGCTGAAGGGAAAACCAAAAGCCAAGCACGCTACCCAATCGGTGGCAAGTGTTGCCGTTCCTGTCGCTCCTTCAGATCCTTACACCATTGTAACACCTCAAAATGTTCTGATTACACTCAGGGTGGGAGATCTTTCTCAAGAGGAGGTTAGTACAATATGGACTTGAGTTACACATGTTCACTATATCCTCATACGCACACACCAAGGATGACACTTCACTGCATTCTCGGATTTCAGTAAAGTTCAGTTTATCTTCCAACAAGTGTCTGTCACGAAAAGGCACCACACGATAACAAAACGTGAATTCTGAAGCACCCAAATCATGTAATCTCCACATACTATACTCTGCCTCACTGTTAGGTTAATCTAAAGGTAAAGCGAAAGTTGTTTTGATAAGTAAAAGCTCTGCAGCTTACATTTAAGAAAGAAAATCTTATTTGGTTGAACATGCATGTAGTTAGTCTGTCTGTTCCAAGTACACGATATGAAAATATCCATCTAATCTTCCTGGTTTGTGTTGTAATGGGACCGCAAACAGTTTTAGCGAAACATCGACTTTATTTTAGCTTAAGGTTTTAATTCCATTGTTATTGGCCTTTATAATTTCTTTACAAACAGGCAGATGTTCTCGTGAACACAACTGCCGCAGATATGAACCTTAGTTCCAATCCCTGTGCAAAGGCCTTGAGTGATAGAGCAGGACCTGCCCTCCAGCAAGAATGCACCAGCAAGGCTCCACTCAACTCTGGAGACCTCTGCGTAACAACTGGAGGGAAACTGAAGTGCACACACGTGTTCCATGTCAATTGTGGTGATCAACAGGTAAATCATAATCAATAGCAAAGTATTCCTTATCTGTTTGCTCCAACAATCGTTTTGTGATGAAAAATACGTTCGTATCATTTTGTTTGTTAAGTGTCCAATTGTTTGATCAAATGAGCGCTTATAAATTTTTGTTATGCATGTTTAACTCTCTGTTTCTGTTTGCTTGTTCTTCGACATGCATTCGCATGTGAATGTTAGTACATACTCATTGTGTAATCTTTGTGTTCGTGCAAAGGATTACATAACCATGTATTTGTTTACTCACGGCATTAGAAAACAAAAGCCAGCCCTTTTAAAAGGTATGTTTTTTTACCCATTAAGTCTGAAATAGGGTACATTTTTCTCTTTTGGTCTTGAATAGGACATTATTTAATTTTTTCCTTCAAAAAAAATGTTCTCAACTGTTTTCAAACTTTTTTTTCTCATTGTAGTCGTTATGTGTCCTTCTGCAAAAGTGTTTAAAGGAAGCACACACGAGGAAGTTGAAGAGCATTGCTATTCCTGCAATTGGAACCGGTAACCTTGGGTTCCCACGAGATCAAGTGGCGAAACTTTCTATAGATGAAGCCAACAGTTTCATCCAGAAATCCCCTTCAACCTCTTTGAAAGAGATTCGTTTGGTGGTGTTCGATAAAGATACAGCTACAGTCCAAGCATTTCAAGCAGAGTTCAAAAGCCGAAATCCTTCTGTTGTCTCACCACTCAACGTTATGAAAGGAAATTCTGTTGCCTCACCAGTCAACGCTAAGAAAGGAAAACGCCGAAGGTCACGTGGTGGTGCTGCAAGTTCAACGTCTCTACTTGATGTAGATGATGAAGATGAAGAACGGTCTATCACAGGCCTTACTCCATTTCCAGTAATCGAGACTCGTCGACGGCTAGAAGACTCTCAGTTTGAACTTCAAATTGGGCCATTGACTGTCCAAGTACAGGTTGGTGACGTCACATCAGAAAACGTGGATGCAATCGTAACTGTTTCCAATGTTGACCTGGATGTCGCCCATGGGGGTGGAGTTGGTGCGGCCATTGCCAGAGCTGGTGGACGTTCTATACAAGATGAGTGCTCCAATCTTGGAAGACAGACACCGGGTTCTGTAGTGGCCACCGGTGCCGGCAAGTTGAGGGCAAAATGGGTTTACCATATCGTGCCCATCTCTCAAGACCCTCCTGGAATAAAGGATTCAGTTGTGAGGTGCCTTCGTGCGGCCGATTTTAACGGCATATCTTCCATCTCTTTTCCGGCCATTGGAACAGGAAATCTTGGTCTTCAACCCAAGAACTCAGCAAAAGCAATGTTGGCCGCCATCGACAAGTTTAGCCAGGGACAGCTTATGGCAATAAACCTCATCCGTGTTGTTGTGTTTCAAGCTCCAATGTTGCAAGATTTCCGAGACGCCTTGGAAGAGTTTGTCAATGAGTCGCCCAGTAGCGGATTCCTCTCCAGTGTATCAGGTTTCTTCAAAGGTATGGGAAGAAGTCTCCTTGGTATTCCGAGCGATGAGCCTGTGAAGCGTTCTTTGTCCATTCACGACAAGGTCTCCTTGGATATCTTCGCAGGAAATGAAAACGATCTCCGTAATGCTATTAAGGCTGTTGACGACACAATGACCGTGAATTGCACAAGGAAAGTTATTGATCACGAGTCAATAGAGAAACTAACAGAAAAGAGAAAAAGACAAATCATGGGGTTTGAGAATATCCATGACGTTAAAATTTCCATAGAACCAAGAGTACCGCGTATCGTTGTTCATGGAGAGAAAAGTGACCTGTTGGAGGTTTGCACTGCAATTTACGAGATCGTTACAAAAGGTGCGGCTGAAGAACATGCGCGTGATTACGCAGAGCTACTTTGTCAAAGAGTCCAGTGGTATTATGCTGAAGATGGTGAAATGCGGTTGTATGACACAGAAATCAATGCTGAGATTGAGCAGGCCTATGTCGGCCATAAGACGTCGGTGATTTTTACCATGGACAAAGAGAAGTATGAGATTGTCTTCAAAGACAATCAAGAGAAGAGTCTCGCCTCAGGGGCCCTAACTGAAGTGTGCCGTAAGGAGCTGGGTAAAGGTAATGAAAAAAAAAATAGAATACATCTTTTCTTTTAATGCATCAAATTTTGTGGGCGTTGGTAAAGGGGCGCACTTATTTGTTTTACACTAGTAAATTCAAAGTTTTCTCCTTTTTAATAGTAATATTCGGGGTTGTTATGGCTTTTCCGTTATTTATATGGAGATATAAAGATCGTTAGTACTGAACCTGAAGCAGAGCTTTCTTTGTTTTTAAAAATGCGAAAGCGATAACAAAACGTTGTCTCCTCTTTTGCGCACCCTAAACTAAATGAAAAAGAATCAAGGCATTTTGTGATCCCCATAAGTTTTCAAGGCCTTATAATCTAAGCACAAATTTATTATTGCTTCCCCGTCGAATGCTTTTCGTAGTGAACTTGCCCTGAAGTGAATTGTGTTATAGGGACGCGGACGAAAAGGGCTCCGCAATCAGAATTTTTCGGCAAGTGATAAGAGCAATAACAGTAAGATTGCTCGTCAACCCAGTACTAGTTTACACAAATTTTGTGATTCAGCCTTCTGCTAACTTATCAATGTTTTTGTTAAACTAGTTCGTGAAATTTTTGAAAATCTTCTAGATTTTATGTAGTTGTTTGTGTGCGTATGTGTAGATATATGTACAAAGGTCTACAAAAGGTTTGCGAAACCGAACTTTTAAATATTTATTTTTTATTGTCGTTTATCCAGGATTGGAACTTCCCGAGAGATGGGAACCTCAGCCACAAGACCCTAATACAGGGAAAGAGAGCGACGTTCATCTTGTGGCGCTTGATCCAATAAAGAACTCGACAGAATACAAGGAAGTAAGTGATGCTATGGCCAAAACCGCAGCCGTCAATATCGTTAAGATTGAACGCGTCCAAAACCCAACCCTCTACCAAGCCTACTGTGTTAAGAAACAAGCGATGGACAAGAAGAGTGGCAGCAACGAGATGCTGCTGTTCCATGGCACTGCGGGCAACAGTGTACCTACCATTAATCGCTCGGGTTTCAACAGAAGTTATTGTGGCAAAAATGGTGAGACTCAGTCTGGGTTCTGCTTGTTATTGATAAAGCATTTAGCAAATAGAATAATAATAGTATTATTTGTTATGTTTGTACAGTGAAATCAAATCTCATAACTAGAAATGCAGTGAATAAGATACTGTTATGTCGCTTTCCGAATTGGGTTGGTTTTTTGTAGCACTGATAAGTTCCGCAAAACATCCCATTTGGTTGTTGGGCATTATGTTGATTTCTATTTCCACAAATAGTTTGTAAATAAAAAACAAAGTGTAATCTGTTTTGCTCCAACTTTAACGTTCATTCGGTGGGAATTGAAACACACCAAACCCTATTTTAGTGGTTCCAAGAACAGCTGCTTTGGTTATAGATTTCACTTGCCATTGAAATCCAGTTTTGTAATTATACAGCATGTCAACAATTATGCCCTTCTATTCTCTTTCTAAAGCAATCACACAATCTGAATAGTAAGTCAACATCCTTTTAGTTTGTAAATAAACATAAATAAAGTTGGTATAAAATGAATGTTTCATATTTGGAAAAGTGGAGAAGATTGACTGGCTATTTTTCTTCTAGAACTATACTGCTCGTGATCGTGTTCCATTCTGGTAACAAAATTACAAATTATTTTCTTGTTATTCCGGTTTTAGCCACTGTCATAGGGAAAGGCGTATACTTTGCGAGGGATGCGTCTTATTCCGCTCGACCTACCTACTCTCCGCCTGACTCTAGTGGCAACCGCTACATGTACCTCGCCAGGGTGTTGGTAGGCGAATATACCACTGGTAACCAAAACATGATCACCCCACCCCCCAAGAGTAGCAGCGACCCGACCGATACCTATGATAGTGTGGCCGATACAACGGGAGCTGGGGCAAGCATCTTTGTGGTGTTCTACGACAACCATTGCTACCCCGACTACCTGATAACCTTCAAATGAGGTATAACCTTGACTTGGGCGTGAAACTAAAGCTATCACAGAATCTGGCCAGTTCTTGAACACTTGTGGAAATGAACATCGGAGTGTTTAGCTTTTAGGGATTTTGAGAAACTATCTTGGCAACAGCCACATCAACATATGTTTAACCCTTACATGTAGCCTTTAAAAACACTGTGACTGTAGTCAGGTATGGTAATATGGCGAATTTATATATGTCATTAAATATGACTATATTTGTAGCAAATAGAACATTTCAGCATTAGAATACTATAACATTTAGTTAGCTCGTTTAAGTTTAAGTTTCAGTTTAATGCCTTACCACTCCAAGGTGGACGGAGGACCTTAATAAGTCTCACGATCCATTTGGCAAAAGTCTCCAAAGGCGTGATGATAAGGTAAAGGTGCTATTGCTGGTACAAGTAATAGAAAGATAATAGCTTTGACTGGCTTAAGTGTCATAAGCGTTAGATATACAGTGAACTTATAAAATATATGCGGACAGTCCTTACTAAAGTTAAGACAATGCCTCGGATATTTAGCGGTGATTAGCGCTATCCATTAGATAAACTTTTATACCGCATTCCGTGAATTAGCCAATAATTAACACTTTTCCATTAGATATAGCACTTGCTAGTCTTTCAGAAACCATCGAAAGATTAGTAAAGAAACTAAAATTGGAGCTCAGTGCATAAGATTAATTCAGTGACTCGGTTTCTAAAACATTTGACTTTGAAAACTAGAGCCGCTATGAGGAGCATAAAAAGTCTTTGTTGACATTACACATGGTGCTAAATCGTCACCATGACTTTGGCTGTAACAAATATTGACCTCATATTCTGGAATACCCAGTGCCATTAACAATAACGTGCACTGACATTTTATTCAAATGTCAATCAAATCAGTTTAGCGTTTGTTTGGGAAATGGCCCAAGCCTAACGGGAGTCTATGGAGTTATGGATGTACGCGGGAAGTTGAAATATCATGAGAAGCGTTTGAGTGCCCCAAGGAGAACTCGAGTGCTTCTCTGCCCGGCTTCTCTGGCTTCTCGAGTGCTCTCCCAACTTCTCAAGTGCATCGATAACTCGATAGACGTACAGCTAAAGCATGGACTCTTTCTTTTAGAACATTACCGCTTTATTCAGTAATGAACATTTCTGTATAGCAAAGTTCGGTAGCTCCTCTCCCTATTCTTGATCGTAACCTTCCGAATAACTTCGTTTTTCATTTAGAAACCTTTTGGAAACCACTTTCGTGCTTCCACCTATCTTCCCAGATTGTGTGTTTGCAATATAGGCGTGGCTGTACTTCTGTCGAGTTATAGATGCACGCTCGCGCCATACAAAAAGCGCGCGAAAAATTGCCAGCTGCGTTGTATATCATTCTATTCGATAGTAGTCTTTAACAGAACGTCACGCATTGATCATCGCTTTCACGGCGAGGAGTTTGTTAGCCTTAAGTTTAATGTTGATTTGCTAGAACTTACGAATGAGTCCTAAGGAGTTCGGGGGGCATGCTTTCCAAGAAAATTTGAAATGTTTTCAAGATTTTCTGGCGTTTTGAGGTCAAGGCATTTGAACAAGATTATTTTTATAGATATGATGGACACGCAGTTTCCAATTTTGTAATGTACCCAATTTGTTGTCAAGTTTATAGTTCAGTATATAGGGTTTAGTTTTTGCAAGAAAATTAAATCAAAAGAGAAACTTTAGCTCCTTCCAATAGTAACTCTGAGGAATGCTTACGGCATTTTCGGAAAGTGATACGAGCGACACTTAGACCGCGACATTGAACACAGTCCCTATAACTTGTCATTACTCACTTTGATTTGACTCTGCACTCGTTATGAGTTCGCGTTTTATGCTTGCTAAAGTTTTCTCGAATTTACACTTGCGGTAAATGTCTGAAATAACCGTATACGGAGTTACTTGTGAACGAGAGTATCTCAAATCAGCTGTTCTTTAGCAAAAGCTAAACCATTCAAAATTTTTACGAGTCATTGTCAATAGGCAAGGATGTAGACGGTGGGCCTTAGCATCTCCCCATGTCTGATTACCTTTACACTTTTATCAGTACAAGACACAACCTGGCTTTCTTGGGAGCAAAGGTGTAAATATGTCGGGCTTTAGGAAGAGAAACGTGAAAGCAGTACTTTTAGATACAATAGCAAGAATAGCAAGAAATATACGCTTAATGTTTGAACCATATAGAAATATAGAAATAAGCAAGGCACTAGAAAGAGCCAAGCTAATCTGTTTTGGTGCCCTTTGTAGGATAGTTGCATATTTAAATGGTCGTAAGGGATAAGTGTAAGAACATAGACAAAATTCATGTTAACAGTAAGCAGAGTAGTTCAGCGAATAAAAGAAACACATAGAATCTGAAGTTTCTTCGGGAATCTTAACACGTTTTTTAATGAGAGCAAATTTCATAGGAACACCGAGGCCAATATTTGCGCAAATTGAAGAACAAGTTAAAAAACGATCGCGGGCTCAAGCTCTAGTTCGATGCACATAGGGTTCGATCCAGCGGAGTCATCAAAAGTCCTATTTTTAGTTTTGTATGTGCAATGAGATTGTTAACGTTGTTAGGAATACGTGAAAATAACGTCACTGTAGGGAATACTGGGCGAGACTACCGAAATTATTAAACATGAAAAGTAACCCTGCACGTTGTAGCTTGTTATTGTTTGTTTACTCATTGTTGGTAGCTTGGCATTCCCGAGGGGACAAAGTGCGATTTTTAAAGTTAAAAAAGTAGTCTTCCTTGAAAAAGAAAAAATACAACTACTGCAATTTATCGTTTTTCAAGAAGGGTTGATATGCCATGGTATGTTTTATGCCTGTGAGGTTTGGTGTATAGCTGACGTTTCCAGCGTTAGCCCTTCGTCAGAACAGACTAGCAGAAGAGCTAACGCTCGAAACGTCAGCTATACGTGCTAAACATGCCACATCAAACGTTATATATTGATCAAAGCCCACATTCAGCTTACTCGCCAACGCAGAAAAAAACCCAGCTTTTTTCAAATTGCAATTGTCTTCTATTGCAACTTAACCTTGAAATTTAAAACAAAGGTAAGCTTCATGGTTTGGATTTGGTGCTGTGCAATGTAATTGAACTTAACAGTGCGAAGCGTGTACAAGAATCGGTAGGTTGCGTGCTGTGTGGCTCATTAGTCAATGAATTGGGACAACGTTTTTCTGCATAACTTCCAACCGTCGGCACACCTCACGTGGCTCCCTTTCTTTCTCTAAGAAAAAAATATTACAACGTTTGTTGTGTCAGACGACAAACTAAGTTATGCAAGATAGAACTCCACAGTTTAAGGTATGTGACTTGAGAGTGTTTGGTTATTCAAAATAGTTCATATGGGACGAGGTTGGTCAAGTTAAACGTTCAATTTTTTACCCTTCGATGTAACAAAAATGTTTGGTCCCAAAATGCTTTGAAACGCGTTTTAAAGGTGTTATGTTTCAAAATGTCCCGGTGGAGCACGCCTCTGGCATGTCCCTAACCCCGTCCCCTTCCATCCCCCACCTCCAGACGCTCGCGCCTTCGACTCGCATAGCTCCCACCTCCGTTGCTCGTAGATTCCCACTTGGCCGGACCAACTTTCACATGCACACTCCCCCCCCCCTCTCCCTGAGATATGAACTCTTAGTTAATTTAATCGGCCGATTTGAAGGTCTTCGAGGCAAGTCAAAGACAAATATGAGATTCAGTCTAAAATTTTGAAAATTGTCGGCAGAATGCTTTGAATGTGCGAACTTCGTGACGGTTCAAAAAGCTAGCTGTCTAACGTCACACTTTGTACTGTAACCGGGGTCGTTTAGATAACTAAAAGCAATACAACTGCGGCAACCGGCTGCTGTTGCCGTAAAGTGTAACTTTATGGTTTGTTCTCAAGTGAATATATGTTAACATTCACATCTTGCAAAAACTGGAAAATTATTTAACCAATGTCGCACGAATTCAATTTTTTCACGAAACAAGATCATTGTTTTTTTGCTACCACTCATGGCCACTGCGCTTGCAAGTTGGAATCGTTTGATTTAATCCGGCAATGTGAAAAATTTGGCGACTGGTACTTTTACCCATAGTTCTTAAGCATACGAAAACCCTAAAAATGCTTATAAAACGTACAGAAAAGTTATAGTAACTCCAAGCCTACCGTATACAATGTTATTAGTACAGGAATAAATTTCCCGAAACACATGGCTTTTGTTGTGCCTACATTGACTGTGTTAGGTTCTCAAGGTATTGTGGTAAAATCGGTACAGCCGCCATTTTTTTTTGTACGGTCAGTCAGTTACATCAGTCGCACTGTAATTCACATTTATTTAAACCTCAGAATTGCCTACCGTACTCAGGGAATCCCTGTGGTGTTGGCAAGGCTTGACGTCTCGTTTAGGGGGGGTTGTTGTCGCAATTCAGATCATGTGAGAATGCCCTTGTGAGTTCTCGCCGTGTATTTTAATTGTATACTTCTATGAATTATATAAATAAAACAATAAACGGAAACTGTTCTGGCTCAAGGGAATTCTCACCTGCTCTGAAGCAACAACCCTCCAAACGAATGAGCTATATTTCTAACGAGTTGTTGCAGGCCCGTAGCCAGGATTTTTCATGGGGGTG